>JASCZW010012522.1:0-28212 GCA_034211315.2 Aedes japonicus
TTGTAAACTGTTCCGAAAAATATAATTTCACTTCTTATCTCAAACCAAAAAACATGCTGTGATTTTTAACTATTTTATTCTCAAACATAGTGAATCACACTGTTTTACATCTTCATGTCAATTTGCTTGATTTTTCGTAGGGTAGGCGGGATCTCTAACATTTCTTTTAACACTACTCATAGCTTCTGCACAGTGCTTTCTCATACTATTTTCACCAGTTTTGCCAATCTTTCTTTAATTTTTCCACACTATCCGCTGGTTGCATGTGTTTTTTCAGCTTCGTCTTCATCAAAGCCCAGAAAGTTTCGATAGGGCGATTCTCTGGGCAGTTTGGTGGATTCATCTCCTTTGGTACAAATAAGATATTGTTCATTTTGTACAATTCTAGTGCATATCTAGAGTAATGGCAGGAAGCAAGATCAGGCCAAAAGATTGTAGGCTATTTGATCAAGGGTTGCAACTTTTTTTGCAGACACTCCTTCACGTAGATTTGACCATTCATTGTGTCTGTCGTAATTAATGGACGGGATATTCTTCCACATCCGCATATGGTTTGCCACACCATTACCTTCTTGCCGAATTTTTCGTTGTAAATGGGTTTCAATGATCCAGGAACATCTTTTCCCTTCGGCGAGGTATAAAACTGTGGCCCCGGCTGAGTTGCCCATAATTCGGCTTGTCTGCCCATAATTCAAGAAATGGCTAATATGCCATTTTAGTCAAAATAGGAAAAAAGTGTTGCATGATTGTTGACACCCTTATTAAGGTATCCACTGTATAAAATTTTTCAAAATAATGATTTATAGGGTTAAACGGCTTGAAAAACTTAATGGCTAATGTAATATAAATGATAAATTGTCTAATGTAGCATGATGATACCGAGGCAGCATCCAATGTGATTTTAATAGGAGATTTTTACGGCTATCCATAGTGATGGTCAAGTGGATGCAATCACCAGGTTGTTAATCCAAAGATTCTGATTTCCATACATTGTTTTATATTATTTATGAATAGCTTAGCGTACTGGAACTTTTAACCAATGTTTTTTATTGCTACAAGATAGTATTGATTCAGATATGTCTCTGCATGACAGCATAGCTAATTACTGCCCATTGTATCCTCTGACATATTTTGCCCATTGTTTTGCATTCGCTGGTGCTACCGAATTGTTGTAGATAATTTAAAGCCATTTGTGTCCACAAACTCACACGCGATAAAAGACAACGTATGCACGTTAGACAAAACAGAATTTCGGATTGTCAAATTTCTCTTGCTTAGTAAATGGAAAATTGGCTACTACGATTATAAATCATAATTTGAGAAAATTGGCTACTTCTTTTCTCGTTTCATTCAACGGCATGATTTTGGAATCGACAACAACTATAATGAGTAGTTTAAAAGTTATTAAAATCTAATACCAGTTCGAGTTTGACCACGATCGCGTTAAGTCGTATCGGCGCAATCGGTCGATCGCAGTGAATCATTATCGAGAAGTATTTAATTACGCGCCCGGTCGGCCGGTCCGGCAAAAGTGATTACCCAGCAAACTGCAAAGTGAATAACCCTACGCGAGTGCAAATTAATATCCAACCCATCAACACAAATTGAACTCGATGAACAATCTTAGTTTCCCCGTATGGGAAACCCTGGCGGAGGTTACAGGGAAAAAATTATGGTTATTGAAAGGCAGGAAGAAGGAAAAACCCTTCATGGAGTGTCCCCAGTACTTGTAGAAAAAACAATCCAGAGCTACTGTGGGACAATCATTGCCGCAAAAAAACCAAAGATGGAAAAATATTTGTAACAGTTCGTAATGATAGCCAGGCCAAAAACCTAGCTAAAATTGAAAAATTAGCCGACGGAATAACGGTCAAGGTATACAGAACACAAGACGTTGAACTCTTGTAAAGTGGTTGTGTTCTGTCGTGACGTGAAAGAAGATACGGACGACTCAATTCTCGATATGCTAGTGGATCAAGGTGTGACCAACGTGAAACAAATTATGAAGGGCATGGATGAAAACAAAATTCCTACCGGCATCTTTGTACTAACGGTGAAGGGAACCAGAGCGCCTGATGAAGTCAAAATTGGTTATCTCCTTCTGCAGACACGGCCATGGTATCCAAACCCGCTGAGGTGCTTCAAGTGCCTTAAGTTTGGCCATACCAGCACTGGCTGCCCGGATAGTGATAAAAAATGCAGCAAGTGTGGTGAATCGTATCACGAAGAATGTAGAAACGAAGCTAAATGTGTTAATTGTGGCGGTGAACATGGTGCGTTTTTCAAGGCGTGTCCAGCACTGCAAAAGGAAAAAATATAACAAAAGTCAAAGTCGACATGAAGATTCCATTCTGGGAAGCAAGGAAAATAGTTGAATCTGGGAATAAAATAACATACTCCAACACAGTCACGGCATCAGTCGATGAACAAGTCAAAAAGCTCACTGACCAGAATAAAGCATATGTGACCAAAATCAACGAGCTAAACGAAGAAAAGAAAAGCTACGCCGATACCCTGAAAGCAGAAATGGAATTGCAATTGGAGACCAAGCTCAATCAATACAAAGAAGAGGTGAAAAACTGTTTCATAGAAAATAATAATAAAGTGCTGCAAATGGAAACGAAGTTTCAAGCTTTACAGGAAAAGTGCGAACAATTACATAAAGCATACAAGGAGGAAAAGCAAAAACGAAAACTCGCAGAAAAGGAGGCTGAAAAACTCAAAGAAGACTGTAACAAGCTTGAAAACCTTCTGAAACTGTACCAACACAAATCAGCCCCAAAACACACTAGGACCCAGGAAGCGGCTTTACTCTCCCCTCCGAGGAAGAAGAAAGGAATTACCGCGATGAAACCATGTGACGAGGTGGAGTACGTTCAATCGGACTCAGAAACCTCTGACGGATCTACTCACCAGGACCACGATATGGAACAATGAATCATTAAAAGTCCCAACGAGACCAAAATAACTAATCGAAGGTAAACAAGTTAATCAAACAAAGTCCAATAATCTTTACAATGACACATCATCATAATAACACAACAACTAATGAAAATTGCGCGGTCTCATGGAATGTTAGAGGATTAAGAAAAGAAGAACCAACCTAAAATTACTACTGACTGACATTAATCCGTTGGTACTTTGCCTCCAGGAAACAATGTGCCAAAACGACTCTCAAACAAGCATCAGTAAGTACAAAACATACCATCGGCAAAGATCAAGTGGTGCTAGATCAGCAGGCGGAGTGATAACGGCAGTAAAAGAAGACATAGATAGCGTAATCATCGATCTTAATACAAGCTTAGAAGCAGTAGCTGTGAAAGTAGGAGCACCGATAAATGCTCACATATTAAATGTATATTTTCCCCCGGAAACCAAATCAAAAGGATGAGGTTTCGAGCCTACTGTCCCAAGTTCCAAAACCCGTGATAGTGATGGGAGACTTTAATGCACATCACCCGCTATGGGGTTCAGACGAAATCAACCACCGGGGCAAATAATAGAGTCAATCATCGACGAAGAAAATCTGATAGTGATCAATAATGGTGAAAAAACATATGTAAATAGCGCTACGGGGATCGGATCCTGCATCGATATCTGTTGTTGCTCCGACCAACTAGCTGGAGCCCCAGAACTTACTGTCTCAGAAGATTCGTACGGAAGCGATCACATTCCACTAATTATATCGATGCCGCATTTAATACAGGAAAAGGAATGTCTCCCTAGGTGGAAAATCGAAGAAGCTGACTGGGTAAAATACCAAAACACGATTGAAATAACCCACAAAGATGATGCTGTTGACCAAATTGAAGAAATAACAAAGCAGATAAACAAAGCCGCCGAACAATCCATTCCAAAAACCAAAGGAAGTACCTCCGGTAAACAGGTACCATGGTGGAACAACGAAGTAGCATCTGTTATCAAAGCTAGAAGAAAGGCCCTTCGAATCTTGCAAAGGACAAAAAAAGGAATACCAAACCATCAACATGCACAGGATTTTCGAGAAGCCAATATCAAAGCACAAGAGATCATTATAAAAGCCAAAAAGAAATCCTGGGAAGAGTTTGCCCCAAAATTCAACGTCCACACGTCTGCTAAAGAAATGTGGAAAAATTACAGCAAAATTCAAGGAAAATTCAAATCCCCACACATCCGAGAAATCAAACTAAATAACCAAAGAAATACTAATAGCAAAGACATAGCTGATAGCCTAGCTGCACACTTCGGACAAATATCCAGCGATAAGGAATATTCACTACCATTCCTCTCGTATAAAAACAACATCGAACAATTCCCGATATTAATAAACCAGGACGACGGAGCCAATTACAACTCAGTATTCTCCAAAAATGAGCTCGAGGAAGCCATGGAAGGACTCAAAGGATCCTCTCCAGGTCCGGATGGTATCCACTACGCAATGATAATCAATCTCCCAGTAGAGTACAAACATTTGCTCCTCAATACGTACAACAGATTATGGAAAGATTCCGTGTATCCAGAAAGCTGGACTAAATCCATAGTTGTCCCTATATACAAGGGAAAAGGAGAAAGAAGCTGCCCAGGCAATTACCGACCAATCTACTTAAATAGCTGCCTTGGAAAGATCCTCGAGAGAATGATAAACAACCGACTAATGTACATAATCGAAGAACGCAAGCTGCTTAATGACCACCAATTCGCTTTTCGAAAAGGAAAATCTACAGCAGATTATCTAGCCCACTTTGACACCGCTGTAGAGAGAAGCTATGCACAAAAAATCCTTACACAAGCAGTTTTCCTCGACATCAAAAGGCTTACGACACCACCTGGCGCAGGCTGGTACTGAACAGAATTTGTGAGTGGAAAATTGGAGGCAACCTCGTTAAATACATCCAGAAAATCCTAGAACGAAGGACATTTAGAGTGAAAGCAAACAATACACTATCACAGGAAGCAATAATGGAGAACGGCCTATGCCAAGGATCAGTTATAAGCGTCACTCTTTTCTTAATTGCAATCGACACCATATGCTCGGTGCTCCCAGCTGGCGTCAAGGTACTCCTTTTTGCCGATGATGTAGTTCTTTTGCCACCGACAGCAACCGGAAAAATCTCACCAAAAACTACAATCAGCGCTTCAGTCAGTTGAATCATGGGAACAATGTACTGGCTTCAAGATATCAACCGAAAAATGTGTAACAGTGTTGTTCAAGAACCCCAGATCAAGAAAACAAATAGGTCAAAAACTGAAACTGAATAACGGCTTTGTAC
This sequence comes from Aedes japonicus, assembly GCA_034211315.2. NCBI lineage: Eukaryota > Metazoa > Arthropoda > Insecta > Diptera > Culicidae > Aedes > Aedes japonicus. Next base: position 5,250 of record JASCZW010012522.1, read on the forward strand.
CAGAAAAAAGTTGCCACAAATGTCTTGGAGTTACTCTAGATCAACACCTCACCTACAAAACACACATAGAGGAAATAAGAGCAGCATGCTCCCAGAGAGTTCAGTTCCTAAGATTCATCGGGTCTAGATCATGGGGTGGCGACCGACAAACTCTTACAAAAATCTACAAAGCAACCGTACTTGAAAAATACTGTACGCCGCTCCTATTGTATCTTCCATCAGTGACACGGTAATCAAACGGCTCGAGAGTTTGCATAACAACGCTCTACGGATCATCACAGGAGCGTTCTTTACCAGTCCAATAATAAGCATACAGGCTGAAGCAGGAATTCCAAACATCAGGTGCCTCCTAAACCAAAGACTAGCGATATTTGCAACAAAAACAATCAACAACACCTGTCTTCCACTAAACAGCGAAACAGAAGAGTACAGCAGTCACAGCTCAGGAGAACTATGGAATCAAGAACCAACTACCGAACCAAACACTATAAAAACCAGAAGTAGTAGAATCATAGAGGACCTAGGAACAAATTTCCCAGTAAGTAGATCTCTGCATATACCATCCACCCCACCATGGAAGAGGAAACAAATAAATGTCGATAATACCATGCTACACGCGAGTAGGAGTGGAAAGAATAATCTAGAACAGAGAAAACTATTGGCCCAACTAATCAGCACTAAATACAGACTCCACTCAGCGATCTACACTGATGGATCTAAAACCGATTCAAGAACGGGTTTCAGTGTAATCGTCGAAGGTAACGTAATACGTAAAAGAACCCACAATCTACTTAGCATCTACAGTGTAGAATGTATGGCAATAATTGAAGCCCTAAGCTGGATATCAAACCAAGAAAGAGTAGGTGCCTTCATCATATGCACTGACTCTCTGAGCGTAATCACCACTATCGAAAAAGAAAGATAAAATCTCTTCTCAAAGATGAAATAGTCACCCTATACAACAACATAACCGATAAGGGAACATCCATTACCTTTTGCTGGATACCAAGCCACATCGGCATTCCTGGAACGAGAAGGCTGATACAGAAGCAAAGCGAGCCCTCGAACTGAATACAATAACGCAGAAAACAGTTGACCACAAGGAAACCAAAACCATCATCAAAAGGAACATTATTGATAAATGGCAAATGGAATGGTACTCAACCAGAAACAATAAACTAAGAGAATGCAAAAACACCATCACACCTTACAGAGACTCAATTACAGGAAATCGCAGAGATGACGTCATACTTACCAGACTACGAATAGGCCATACGCGGGTAACGCATGCATATCTACTGGAAAAAACAGACCCACCTAAGTGCACAAAATGCAACCAAATACTTACCGTCAAACATATTATAGCCTTCTGCCCAGGATATGATGACTTACGCGAAAAAATTGGGCTCCAACCCAGCCTAAGAGAGGCACTCGCTGACGACAGTCACTAGCAAAAAAAGTGCTTAGCTTTCTCAAAGAAATTGCGCTGATAGATGAAATATGACTTGACTCTTTTCAACAAACAACCCAATATAAAGCAACCCAAACCCACAGAACAATACAGTTGGTCAAGCCTAACCAGTTGTAACATTTACCACCTCATCGAAAATGGGAAACTCCGACTCCAAGGAAGACAACGTTAAGCAGATCGGTGATCAGCAGGTCACCGTCATCGAGAACCAGGAGGTCCACACAGAATACCACACCCAACATGAACTTAAACTGATGGTCATCATGGTAGCAGTATTAGTGCTCCTGGCGCTAAAACTTATCAAGACAGGATGGAAGTTCTGCAAGCGTCAGGCGTTCGAAACCGCTCGCTCCGTTGCAACAATACAACAAGCGTGATCAAAGAATGAAGAAAAAAAATACTATTAGATGTTAAGTTGTTTCAAACTCTGTAAATGAACCAAACGAGACTCGAATAAAATTTAAAGAGTCTTTAATGAAAAAAAAAAAAAACAAATGGACAACCTGAGTCCACCCGTGTATATTGTATGTATGATGCTCCACCTCTCCACAAACCATGTCGGAACAACTTGTTGAAGTATAACGCCATGTGGGATGGGAAGCTCTGTACCCTCCAGCACATCGTAGATCTTTATGAGGAAGATATTAAAAATGTACCACGATCAGTGCCTGGATTGACAAATGATCACATAAGACTTGCGCAATTTACTGAAATGAATGTGAGTTTGGCTGCTCAAGCTATTCTGTATTTGCCGAATTTAAAGAATATATTAGGAGTGGCAAACTTCTAACTGAAGCGTTGAATACTGCTTTGTTTTGCGAGGATTTCGACAAATTGTTTGACGTATCAAATTCACTAAATTTCAATGAGGTAAAAGTAAGTTAAAATATACATCACCCACTTCATAGGAGTTTTAAGTTGTTCATATCTAGATACTCAAACGACCCGTAAAATCATCTTCTCCACACTGGGATTATTTGGATAACATGCAGAAGAAACTACGATCCCTTTACTTTGTGGATAAATATTGCACCAATGCAGAGCAGGTAAATGTGACGACTTAAGCCATTTAACAATGAAGTTCATAATGGTTATGCTAACATTCAGGAGTTCTAATGCAAGCCTCTGATGAAAAACTCGAAACATCCTTATTTTGTCGAAGGGTGGAATCTTTACATAGCTGCATTGAAAGAGCTGTGGGCAGAATTGAACACAAAGCTCGAATTTCGGTTCCTGCGCACTCGAAACTTATTCCAAGATTGCCTTGAACATTTATTTTCTGTGATTCAACAATCATCCTGATACCCCTGCCTGGGTTCTCATCTGCTTGTAAAGCAGTTGTTATAAATCAACTACTTGTATCCAAAGAAGGTTGGTAACGTTCAAGCAGATATACACCGCGTCCAATATATTCTCATACACTTTTTCCGTGCATTGGTGTCGTGCAACTACTTAACATGCTTCACGTTTGTGTTGGTGTAGTTTTGCACTATGGTTATACAAACGCTTTTAGGTTACGTCCAATTGTTTTCATTCGGTGTTTATCTTTTCCCAGCGATGAAGGAATTTCGTGCTGTGGTGATAAAAAAGTGTTTGAAAGGTGAGCGCCCGGGTGCTATTTTCAGAAATTTGAAAAACCTCGGAGTAAAGCGGGATTTGGTGTACCGAACCATCCTAAGGTACCGTGACACCTGCTCGTTGGTTGACCGGAAGAGATCCGGTCGTACTCGTACGGTGCGGACTGCACGAGTTGTTGATGTGGTCTGGGAACGGATTAGACAAAAATCACAGCGCTCTGTACGTAAAATGGCCGCAGATCTGAATGTTTCGAGATCGTAAATGCACAATATACTGCAAAATGACCTCGGGTTCCAAGCTTTCAATGAACGTAAGGTTCACGGGGTTTCGAAACCTTCCAAGCAGAAACGACTCGAAAGAGTAAGTCTGCTTTTGTCGCGGCACGGTGGGGAAAAATTTATCTTTTCCGAAGAAAAGTTATTCGTCTTGCAACAATCCCACAATGTCCGGAACGACAGATTGTGGGCTCTCTCTTCGAGAACTGTTCCAGAGAGTGATAGGAATATTCCACGGTTCCAAAGTGCTGCGTCAGTGATGGTTTGGGGAGGAATTTGCAAGCGAGGCAAATTACCAACTGGTTTTCATCGAAAAAAGGCGTTAAAGTGAATGCCGTATATTATAAAACGGAAGTTTTGGAGAAAGTTGTCAAGGCATATGTACAAGAGGTGTTTGACGATGATCACTATGTATTTCAGCAGGCCGGAGCACCATCGCATACTGCAAATCTCGTTCAGGGCTGGTGCTGAGAAAATTTGACCGACTTTTTGGACAAAACTGAATGGCCTCCCAGTTCACCAGATCTGAATTCCTTGGATTATTTCGTATGGTCATACATGCTGGCGAAGGTAAATGACCACAGGGCGTCTAATATGAATCAATTCAAAACCGTAATCAAACGAATTTGGGACGAAATTCCGATGGAAGTCGTGCGTGCCTGTGACGGTTTCGAAAAACGTCTGGAGCTGATCAAGAAGGTTAAGGTGTTATTCCAAAACATATGCTGTAGTTGATCAGTATTGTAATGCAATATAATGGGTAAAGTTATCAATAAAATCTGGATTACCGATTTGAAATAAATACAGTTTTATTCTGTATGAGAATATATTGGACACGGTGTAAATCAATAAAATATTATAATTGCACTTCAATTTCGGCAAACAGTGAAGAAGATTACCAAAAACCGATCGTGGCTGGTTCAACAAGGATGGGTAGAATGCTGAAAGTCATCTTTTTATCACTAAAGGGCGAGCACGAAATTATTGCGGCACCAAAAATGTCATGCCAATTTTCTTATAATGTTTAGAATCAAACCAAAATTTTAGGGTGGTTTTATACATATATTTACTTCAAAAATCAAAAGAAAAGTTAATCGATGGAGCCTTGAGTGTAAAATTGAACGCATTTTCGCTTGATGCACTCCATCAAAGTCTTTACAGTGTCATCCGGTACCAGTTTCTCAGTTTTTTTTTCCATTTTTTTAACATGTCCTTCTCGTCTTTGACTGTCTTCTTGCTCTTCCGAAGCTCCCGCTTCATCATTGCCCAGTACTGCTCCACCGGGCGCAGCTCCGGACAGTTTGGCGGATTCATGTCCTTTGGAACAAAATGGACAGAATTGGCCTCATACCACTCCAGGACACTTTTAGAATAGTGGCATGATGCCAAATCTGGCCAAAATAGTGGAGCTTCGTCGTGCTGCTGCAAGAACGGCAAAACGCGCTTCTCGAGGCACTCAGATTTGTAGATCTCGCCATTTACTGTGCCCTTTGTCACGAAAGGCCCACTCCTCAGTCGGCAAGAGCAGATGGCCTGCCAAATTAGATATTTGGAGGCGAGCTTCGACATTTTCTTCTTCATAAATTTGTCGTCCACATAAAACTTGCTCTTGCCGGTGAAAAACTCCAACCCCGGAATTTGCTTAAAATCGGCTTTTAACGGGTGTCCACTAAAAAATGAGAATGATTTCAATACTTTTCCATCAGAACAAAAACGGCCGCATAGAAATGTCACTTTAGATGAATGAATCGTTGCACTCTCCAGAAAATTTTCATACACTCTTATTTCACTCTAACATGTTCAGTCGTGTTCAGCATGCCGTCGAAACAGGAAGAACTGCGCCCGCGCGTTGTACAATTCTTTCAAGCGAACGAAGATCGTGGAAAAAAATACACGGTGGACCATTTTTGTCGTGAAAAAGTTCCGGTATCCACCGTATACCGTATCCTGGCATGCATGAGAGTAACCCGGAAGAAAGGTTGCGGCCGTCCAGCAAAAATAATGAATGAGAAAACGCTCCGCTCGCTGCGCAGCATGTTCAACAACAAGGATTCGGTAAGTCAACGGGAAGCAGCCCGAAAGTTCCATTGTTAGAAGTCACTCATCTGCAAGACGCTAAAGAAAGAAGGAATAGTGTGTAGAAAGAAAACCAGATCCCCAGAGTACACAGATGAGCAGATTCAAACCGTGAAATCCCAATGCCGCTGGATGACTCGGAATTACGGCGGAAAATCTTTCGTTCTGGACGACGAAAGCTACTTTCCTCTTTCGAAGTCTCAGATACCGGGAAACGATCGATTCTACACTAAGGACAAATCTACTACTCCTCCAAAAGTAATGTATAAGTTCAAGCACAAATTTGAATCGAAGGTTATGTTATACATCGTAATATCCGAAAAGGGTATTTCGAAGCCGTGGTTCAAACCAAGCGGTTTGGCCATCAACCAGAAGGTGTACCAAAGAGAGTGTTTGCAGAAAATACTCATCCCATTTCTTAAACAACATCACTCGGATGGCAAATACGTGTTTTGGCCGGACAAGGCATCATCGCACTACGCAAAAAAAACGCTAACGTTTTTGGAGAGCCAAAATATACCATATGTCCCAAAAGACCGGAATCCGACAAATTTGCCACAGTGCCGTCCTATCGAGGATTTCTTCGGTCTTTTGAGCTCCATGGTATACAAGGATAATTGGAAGGCCAAGAACACCAAGCAACTTACCAACAGGATCAAAAGCTGCATCCGAAAAATCGATGTGGCTGCCGTTCAACGGTCATGTTCCAGCATAACGACTAAGCTGCGCCACTGGCGGACCACGGACCATATGACAATATTCACTAAACTTAGTTTGAAGATTTAAGTTGACCCTTTTAATAAAATAAATCAGTTTGAACAAAACTTCACTGGTATTTTTTTCCTGACCCATTCTTTTCGTTCTCATTATTTAGTGGACACCCGTTATATACGTATCGTCGTCCATCACGCAGCAGCCATATTTTGTCAGCATCTTCTCGTAGAGCTTCCGTGCCCGAGTTTTAGCCGTCGATTGTTGCCGCTCATCGCGGTTTGGGAAGTTCTGTATCTTGTATGTATGTAGTCCAGCTCTCTTCTTTGCATTCTGGACGTAGCTCTGCGACATGCCGATCTTTTTAGCCAAATCACGGCTTGAGACGTTGGGATTTGCTTTAATCATCCGCTTCACCTTTCCCTCCGTCTTTTTGTTCTCCGGTCCCGGTTTTCTTCCAGCTCCTTTGCCGTGGTCCAACGTCAACCGCTCCTGGAACCGCTTCAACACTCTGGAGACGGTTGAATGGTGAATGTTCAACATTTATCCCAACTGCCGGTGCGACAGGTCAGGAAATTCCAGGTGTTTGGAAAGAATTTGTTCTCTCGACTCGCGTTGGTTCACCTCCATTTTCGTTGAATCGAAAAACACGACTTCGACAGCATGTAAACAATACACATCAATGAGAAAGTGTGCAAAATGTGGTTGATTTTTACCCAATGGTAAAAAAGTTATGCCCTGTTGAATGTGTCGCAATAATTTTGTGTTCGCCCTTTAATCAATTATCACATTCCACATAACAATAATAATAACATAAACACATATTCTTTTGAAAAAATAACAAAGAAAACCTCAGCGCCAATCCTACAATTTATTAAATAAGATATTACAAGCACTTTTTTACATTTCTAGACTAACATTTGAAAAGAGTGGAGGAGCCAAAATGTAAACAAATCATATTGTTTTAAATTTTGATTGAACGATTTCAGATCAACTAATTTACCTTGACAATGACATTAAAATCAATTAGGCACCTCCTTAAACAAGAAAAATCATTTATGGCGTTCTTCAGGGTCACACATTGCTCTAGTTATTTAGCTGCTCCGCCACTTTTTTCAGTTCGCTTCAAATCCTGGCAAATAGTTTAATATTGCAGGCAAACAATGTTCTACTCATCATGTACTTATTTAGAGTTGAGATTGAAATATATATCTACGGATTTTAAGCGTTAATATGACTTTTTATCACTAAGCAGAAGTTATTTCGCCGCGAAAGCCCGTTAAAATTTCAAATTGGAATTATGCCGTGGACATAATGATGTTGATTTTTATTGATTTTTGTTACCCCGTCGATATGTTGCAAGGGATAACTTTCATCTAGATTGATTTTGCGTCGCGTTGAAGAAAACAAATTCCAATCGGAAAATGACAAAAAGTGCCGAGAATTTATCAAGTAAGTAGCTGTTTACAATATGCAGGTGTGCTCTTATCCCGTTAATAATTTTTAGAAGCGACAACGGATAGAGCTGTTTTATCGACGGGACAGAGTTCAGCTTGAATGCATAAGAGGTTATACATGAGAACCCTCATATTACCTCAACTCCTTCACATGCAGGTCCCAAAGATTCAGAATTTACCGACAGGGACGAAACTTTTAGATTATTGACCACAACTACATATGGCCTGCCAAATCAAATACTTCTTCAGGAATTTGGACACCTTCTTTGTCCGAAAATGCTTGGCAATGGCGTTCCTTTGCATAGCGGTATAAAAAGCCAGACCCAGAAGCTGGTTAAAGTCTTTGAGTACGTTTGTTTCGTTACGTTTTTTTCCAGTGAAATTGTGCTTGTCATCAGGGCTGAACAGGGCTTTTTCACTTTGTACGCTTTCAGTCCTTGCTTCACCTTTTGAACGTATTGTTTTGACTGCCCACATTTGCGAGCCACATTTCGAACAGAACGATTGGGATTTTTCTCAAAAAAGGCTACCACCTTGTTGTCCATTTGTCGGGAGCATACTTTTCGATTTGTTCCACTTCCAACCTTTTGATCCCCAGTCAAGCGGACTGCGCACTTCCACTTGATTCGACGCTTTTTTACTGAAAGTAACAAGAATGTAAACATATTGTACCACAAAATAAGGTGGAGAGTTTCAGCTGTCATATAAGTGAATCGTTTCAGCTACCCTGAAATAATTCAAAATCTTCACTGAAAAGAAAGTGTCCAAAATTAAACGTGCACAGTCATTAAATTTGTCAATTAACAAACTAAGTGCAACTAATTTCACACGAAAATATCCCTGCCATCATGTATTTAATATCTCTCAACAAAATTTCAGTTTATCAAGGGCTTACAGTTTCCACAGATTTTTTCATTCCGTTTAATTTGTTTCCGAATTAGAGTTTCTCATCAACGCATTTCTCCACACAAGTGATAATCATCACCTGAGTCTCCAGTCTCCCATAGCCTACTGTGATCACTTATCCCGAGCATAATCTAAGCCCACGTTCTGCGAACGAAACCAACCGGAAGGTGCGAAGTTGTTTAAATATTATGAAATGCTTTTCCCCGTGATGATGCATTGTTCATTCTCGTGAACGCGGTGCGGAATGCAAACCTCAACGCATACTCGCACACACAAACACAAACACAAACACAAACAACGAAGAAAAAATGCAGTTTTAGACACTTCCGCCTGGCTATGCACGTCATGCATTAGCGAATCGTGCAAGTAGTAGGGCGACATTTTCCCTCCGGGGATGGCTCAGAACTCGGAACCGTTCCACCAAGTTCGCTGACTGTCAGCCGGCTGCTTCGCAAAAACGTAAATATTTGAACAATACGGTTACCGGGTATTTCTTTTTTTTGCGTCTCGTACCTACATCGAAACGACGACGGTGGATTCAACAGCCTTCCGGGAAAGGATTGCATCCTGTTTGCTGCGGCGGAGGGAGCTGCTGGTCGGTTCGCCACAACGCAATGCGAGCGCTTCGAGTGAATTTTCGGGTTTCAATTGGAACGGAATCGTGAAATGTTCGCACTTAATTCCAGTTTCAAAGGAGGATGATTTTTCTTGTGAGAAGTTCGAAAAGGAATTCAACGTTCACGTGACTTTCCGTGGCCAACCGACAAATAGGCAGTGCAATTGCGTGCAACACCAATTCAATCACATAACGTGGACCTAAGGTGTAAAGATCGCAGGAAAATAGCTTCCAATGTTTATACTTCTTTTCCTTATTATTCTCATCGGATGATTCTCCGTCCGAAATTTCGCTTTCTTCATTATTATATACTATCCGTGATCTGTTACTTTTGAAAGTCTCGTTCTAACGATTTTTTCCAAGTAATACTAGGTCGGCCTTCTTTTTTCTTTTCAAAATTTAAGTTGTATGCTAGCTTTAATGAGTGGTTCTTATCCCTGCGTAAGACATGTCCTAAGTTACTGAGGCGACCTACTCTAATTCTACTCTTTTTAGTCAAAACTGCTACTTCAGTGCCATATTGTAAGGATGGTGCTATCACGGTTTTATACATTACTTTTCCTAATTCCCAGTTTGGGTTGAACTTCTTGCAAAGTTCTACTATAATTTTCGATTACTTAAGAGAATTAAGTCATTTTTGCCTGCAAGTTACTTTCCTATTAAGTGTAGATGTTAAACAGACTCCTAAATATTTTGAACTATCACATACTTTAAATTTCTTACCGTTAAGAATGATATCATTTGGATGCTTTGCTGTATCATTCGGATATCTAATTAAAACCTGGCTCTTTTTGCAATTTATCTCTTGTCCTACGGTTTTGAGCTGGCTTTCTAGTTCTTTCTGCTTTAGTTTTCGTTATAATTAGGATATCATCCGCATTGGCGGAGCTAGACAATTAGTCTGGAGGGGGCCTGGAGGGGGCCTGGAGGGGGCCTGCGCGAAGGATTTTTTTTCGTTTATACGAATATTGAAAAGAGCGACAAAAGCAGCGTAATTGTTGAGGACAGGTTATTTTAATTGATAAATCAAGACAGGTTTAATAGAATAATTAGGTCTATTCTGCGCCTCGGTGAGTGGAGATGCCTTAAGAGAATCGAGTGGGGTGAATATATACCTCATATTATTCCGTCTGGATAAACTGGAGAATGGACTCTCACGAGGTTACTGTAGTCAAAGAATAGTCCTGAATCTAAATAACGTCATGTTTCAAGTAAACATCTGAAAAACTTCAAAGAACAGTATTGAGTCAATGAACATTTTAAATTTATATCAAAATATAGATTAGTTTGGATAACGCGCTTAAAATCTTCAAAATTCTATCGGTTGATACTGATTCCTTCACAACTCCGTTCCAAATACTTGAATTAGCCAGGTTTGAAAATCGGTTCTGCGTCATGTTTTTTTTACGTTTCATGGCTGAGAAGTTAGGTGAAAAGTGAAGAAGAAAAATTGAGCGTTTTGATATGCAGCTATTAACTTAAAGTTGCTCCTTGCAGAAAAGTCTGAATATACCTGGGGCATGGTGTCCTTTATAAACCGTGGTCAGTGGTTTCAATATAATTTTTAAATACCTATTGTTATTAATGATATTTTGTAGCGTCCCGTAAATACTCAAAGTTTGTGAGGAACAGCTTTAGCTGTAATAAAGTTTTATTAGTAACACAGAAAAAAATAATTAATTTTAACAAGCGCGTAAAATTTCCGCTCGTTTAATTCCAAGCCAAAGGAGGCGTAAACAACGCAATTGGTTGTAGTCCTTGATGCGCCATACAATAATGTTTGCAATTTTCCATACAACCGACTAGATTCAGGCGTTATCTGGCTTAAATTTACATAAAATATCCCATTATTTTCTTTCAAATCTAGCATTCCCTTTATGTGCATTAGAAACGCAGAAAATTCAATGCTTCTTTTTATCTGTGAATATTATCAATAATATTTATAAATTTTGGCTCTCAATTTTTCTGTTTTCTCCGCACAAATCCTTTAGATGTTAATTTCAAATTGTAATTTTAGTAGCTATATTTATTAACAAATTCAAGAATAGTTTCAAGCTTTAATTAATTAGATGATTTAACGATTTACTTGCAGTATATCAAATTTGATGAATTAAACAGATTCAATATGTTTTAACTAGCTATCTAGCCGCTAACCGTATTTTAACGGAATTCTGTAAATCAATTGTTACATAAAGTTAAAATGCAATCACGTCATAACTTAGCAATTTTATTTCTCCAATTAAACTGACTCTTTTACTGAATAAAAAAACAGTAATTTATAATTCAGAGATTTTTGTCAGTTTCCACAATGTGGATATTTTTCAACCATTCAGTGGAATTCTATCTAAGTTTCTTATTAAATAATTTTTAGAATGTTCTGTGCGCAACTCATCAACCAAGGTTGTTTTAAAGTGGAATTCTATGAAAAAACACAATAAAAAATTTATAAGTTATTTGGAGCAAAATTTCTAGAGAGAGTTCAATAAAATTTGCAGGAGAACTCCGATGATTATTGCATCAAAAACCTACTGAGAACTTCACGGCAGTTCGAAAGAAACATCCATGGGTAGTTTGAGGTTTAACTTAAGATTTTGATTGATAGTGTTCCAGGGTATCGAAATTCCATGGATTTTTTTCGCAAAAGAATGCAAACAACTTTAGTGTATACGAAAATAAGTAATGCACCGTTATGAATTTTTAAATTTTCAAGTACAGTCTTCAAAATGGTTTCAGATTTGCCTTGTTAGAAGGTTTGGCAACAATTAAGTTTTAAAATTATTTAAAATTGAAAAGTTCTACAAGAATAAATTCTTCGGCAAAATAAAATAAACTATTGTGTAAAAGAAAATATTTTTTTTTAATTTTCTAAGATGGTGGATCGGATTCAAGGGGTGGATCGCTCAGCACACGCTTCTGCTGTGCTATTTTATTTTTACTGTGTCTACAAGCGTTGCAATGTTGCATGGGTGTTCCCGTATTGTCCCGAAAGGTGCCGCTGTGTTGACAGTTTAAATTTTTATTTGGTTGCTGTACCTGGCAACCAATAACGCATATTAGCAAGGTTGCTAGTTTCTTACTGTTAAAGCTCAACTGTCAAAAGTGTGCCTCAATGTGCCACATGTGTGTTTTGGATTGAAAATCGAAGCTCCGCAGTTATGTAACAAATTCGTCTAGTGTTTAAAACATCGTTGCTGGCATACTGTTCTAAGCGACTCACCCTTGATCGGATGTCATTTTGAAGACTTTGAAGTACAGTTTATAAATTCAAAACAGTTTGAAATTCAGGTAATTTATATTATATAGCTATAGTCAAAATTTCAGCTCAATCTATCTTTTGAGTGCTGACATAGAGAATGTCAAATATGACAATTTTGTATGAAAAACTGTAGATGTTTTTAATATTTTCGCGTCAACTGTATACTAGGAACTATTCCAGCCAAAAGTAGAACCTTTTGATTGAAAATTAAATCCTCTAAAGAAATCTTAAGAATAAATGTGATACAACTTTTGTAATAAAAGCGAAGCGAATTTTAATAAAATTTGACATACAGGCCCATTTTGTAGTCTATATCAACAACTAGTGGTACTGAAGTCAACCCCAACAAATGTTATGATTTCAAGAACTTACCTGATTATATGTTAACCTAACTTCTAACACTACATTTTCGAAAATATTATCGTTAATGAATAAACTTCTATCTCCATATTTTGCTTATGGACATTCGTTAGCTTCGAAACTTTTAATCAATCTGGGGAGTCTATACTCTACTAAATTGTTCGTACAAGAGAAAATCATATCGTGAATTCTAAAATGCGACTTTAAATAAAACTCATTATTGCAATACCTTCTTGAATAATAAAATTATAATACGTACATAGAAAAGTGTTTAAAATCTTATGTTTAAACTTAACAGGCTCTACATTTCACTGTCGCTATTATTTTAGATAGAGGTTTTAATATAAATAAAATTGAATTATTAGAATTCAGAATTATTTAGAGCTAAAGCGTAAAGCTTTTGCTAAGCAGTATTTCGAAGTAAACGCAATAAAAAAAACATAATTAGTAGTGTATTTATTCAATGATGGGGTTTCCATCAAAATTGCTGTTAAGAGGATCAGCATACGACACCTTACTGGGTTTATCTCCGAGGTTGTTAAGTTAACAATGACGAGAAAAAACAGTACTGGTAAAAATGAGAAGTTGTGGTTTTAAAACTTCTAATTGGAAATTGATTTCGATCAAATGTGGTCTTAAGGGAGTGTAAAACAGTGTAAAAACGTTAGAACCATTATGTGCCTGAGCGGTATTTGCACATGATCAAGCGCATACATTTTTGCCAGTCAAGGTGGCGGATCCATTACCTACCCCGCATGGGAATGTGTGGCAAAAGTGTGTGCGTTTGCTTCGAAATACTGCTTAACAAAAGACCTCCATTCAATGTCAAACTACTTCTATTAGATTTCATAACCTGCCGAGCTCGATACTTGCTCTTTACATCTTTGGTTCTAGCAAAAATTGCTGTTCACAAATAGGATCCCATGATGTTGGGAATGATATTTTCAATTTCAACACATTTTAACAGACGCACACTCTCGAGCGAAGTGGATGTAATGTTGATATATCGGAATTCTCATGTATCTAATTGTCGTTAACTATGGTTTTCTTGATAAATATACCAACTTTTCATCCTATAAGGTACAGTGGGATAAGTGTGTGTAAAAGAGAATGCAAAGGAGTAAAGACTCATACTTCTGAAGTTACTCTTTTTAACTATTTCTCAAGGGAGCAAAGTACAAAAAATTAATAGTGTTTCATTTCAAATTAGAAATACATTAGGAAAAAATCCTGGGGGGGGGCCTACAGAATTCTGGAGGGGGCCTGGCCCCCTAGGCACCCCTAGTAGTTACGCCAATGATCATCCGCAAATACAAGTAACAAGGGAAGCTTTAATTGGTTAATATCCAACAATTTTATTCCTGGAATTTTCAAAACAACTTTGCTCAAAACATCTTGAAATATGTAATTAAACAGCAGAGGTGAAAGAGGGCATCCCTGTTTCATTCCTTTTCCTCTCTTTACTTCTTTGGAAAATTGGTTCTGCCATAAAACTCTTGTAACCTCATCTTTAACACACGATAACACTCTATCAATAAGTCTCGATGGAACTCCAATTTTAGTCAAAACTTCTCCTAAATATTGTAATTTAATGTTACCGAAGGCTTTGGTAATATCTAGAGCTAATATGTATAGATCCTGACCTGCATTCCAATACTCTTCAAGCAGACGTCTAGCTATGAATATATGATCATCAGTAGATCTTTCTGCCGTGAAAGCTGCTTGGTGCAATCCTGGCTCACCTGCATGTTTCCTTAGCTGTTGAGCTATCCACTTAGCATAAGTTTTGTAAGCTACATTACACATAGAGATTCTTCTGAAATGATCTGCTTCCGAAGCTCCTGCTTTCTTGGGAATAGGGATTTGCGTTGTTTTCTTCCATGCGAGAGGTATTTCGTTCCTAATATAGGCTTCCTGTAATATTTCTACTAATATTTTTATAGAATTTTGATCGGCGTACTTAATGTACTCCATAAATTTTCGATCTGAACCTGGTGATTTCCCATTACTAGTTGCATAAAGTATGTTTTCAATTTCTACTATAGTTGGTGGATTTGGCAATGGTGTAAAATCATGGCTTGTACAAAATTCTATGTCTGGGCCCTCACCAGTTTTTAGAATGTCATCCCAAACTCTAGAACTAATTATTGCTGATTTTTTCTTCTTTTGCTTGACAAACTGTTTAAGATAATTGTGCGTTTTTCAAATTCTTATACCTGCATCAAAATCTTTTAGGTTCTTGAACAATGTCATTATTTCCTTTTTCTTATGTTTTTTGACCGCTTGCTGATACTCTTGTCTACGATTTTCAATCCTGTATTTATAATTCTGCATATTTCGATGTTTCTGAGAAACTTTAATCGCATCTCTTTATTTATTTAAAGCCCTTCTTCTACGTGGAGTATTGGGAATGTTTGAAACTTTAATGGTTTTAGATGCTGCAATTCTCATTCTTCCAGCTAGCTCTTCATAACATTTATCTACAGTGTCTGTTTTAATGTATGTTTAGTAGGCAAATTTGTTAGAGCTTCCTTGTATTTTTTTCTTATTCCTAAATCTCTAAGTAAATCAATATGAACCTTATTTGAAGTATTTGCCTGTATTTTGTTGTAGGCCAGTTAATTAAATAACAAACCTACTAATATTAATTTATGATCCGTTTTCATATGCGTCCAGTATCCCTTGATATACCGTATCCGGAAGTTTGTGTATTGTGATATTAACACGTGATCAGTCTGGCTACTTTTATCGTTACTTCTCCAAGTTTTGTCTACATCTTTTCCTATCTTAGATGGTATATTTTAAAGTTTCGACAGGTGTAAAAAACACTTGAAAAGAACACCGTTCTCATTATCATAGCCATGACCTAACTTTTTTCCTATCAATACTTCATCTTCAGGTTGTTGATATTTTAGTCCAAGTTGAGCATTAAAATCTCCTAGAACAATCAAAATTTTGCGATCTTTCTCCAAAATGAGTTCATTTAAGCTGGCAAGAAAAGCTTTTTGGTTTAAATTCGGCGCATGAATATTTATAAATATTAATTTTGACCCACTTAGCGAAAGTTTTATCCACATAATGCCTTTCCTTGGCTCTTTAATTTGAAGCAAATTAATTCCCTGATTCTTCTGTATAACAATTGCCAAGCCTCTGGATTTATTGATGTGATTGTTTCTTACCATCCATATATAGTTTTCAGTATCTATCTGACCTCCTAGAGTATTAGCTTCTTGTAGTACTGCAATAACTACATCGTTTGCTTTCAGAATTTCATCAACTTCATCCCTTTTTGTCTGTTCCTACTTCCTTTCACATTCCAACTTGAAATTTTGAATACTTTTGGTTCATTTATTCCCTTATTTTTATCATCAATTGGATTTTACCCTCTAGCTTTCACAACATTTTTTCGTGGAGTCAAATCCTGAATATCTTGTCTAAGTTTTTGGTGATTTACTTCTCTTTCTCCTACCGTTGTTTTACCTTCTTGCATTTGACTAGTATCTTCTACCGTTACGTTTATTTCCTCAATTTTTACTGTTCGGAAACAGTAACTAAAGCTTCATGTCCCACCCAGAATCCATCTTGTCTTAATTTATCAACCACTAATTCAAATGTGCCGTATTGTTCTAAATATTCAATCAAATATATCTCAAATCGTTCCTTATTCTGTTTTATGAAGTCTGCAATAATATTTCTTAGCTTTTGAACATTGTAGTCTGACATGTGATAAGAATCATTTATCCTTCTAATTTGATCCAACAAGGCCCTGATTAAACAGTTACCAGCAATTCTTTCAATTTTAAGTACTTTTCGCACATCCCTCAATTTTATGAAGTACTAGCTGATCTCGGTGTGAGCGTTGCTACGCCTGCAACTAAATGAATGAACATTACATAGAACTGACGCTTTTTTTAATGAGTTTTTTTGAGTAATAAAGAGTTCAAACTTCTATCATTCTTCTTACCCAGATAATACACTGTTTATGGCTTAGTTACTTGGATAACTCGCAGGATTGGTTGAAATTTGTGTTTGAATTCACCATAGAAACATATCTTGCATTCAAAAAACCCGCATACCATTTTTGATTCCATTTGCTTGATTTGTTTTCAAGCTATGCAGAAATTTGTGTTTCATTTGTATGCGAGCCGGAAGGGGGAGCGGTATCAAACAATCATAAGAACCTTCCCCAGCCCCAAAAATACCTGCATACATATTTTCACTCCGATCGGTCAGACAGACAGTCAGACAGAAATCCATTTTGATATAAATAAAAATCCTGTTTCAATAACCCTTACATGCCAAATGTGGTTTCATTTACTTAAATAGTTCTCGAGTTATGCAGAAAATTGCGTTTCATTTGTATGAGAGCCCCCTCCCCCCTTTCAGAGGGCAAAGGGGTCTCAAACCACCATAGGAATATGTCTCTCCTTCAAAAAATTCCACATGCCAAATTTGATTCCATTTGCTTTATTAGTTCTCGAGTTATGCAGAAATTTGTGTTTCATTTGTTTGAGAGCCCCCCCCCCCCCCGTTCAGAAGGCGAAAGAGTCTCAATGACCATAAAAACATTTCTCTCCTTCAAAAACCTCCATATGCCAAATTTGGTTCCATTTGCTGGATTAGTACTCGAGTTATGCATAAATTTGTGTTTCATTTGTATGGGAGTCCCCTCCCCCTTCAGAAAAGGGAGGAGTCCTAAATAAGCATTGAAACAGTATTCATCTACAAAAACCTCCACATGCAAGATTTGGTTCGATTTACTTGATTAGTTCTCGAGTTATACAGAATATTGTATTTCATTAGTATAGGAGCCCCCCTTTAAGGGCGAAGAGGAATCTGAAACCATCATAGAAACCTTTCATGCCTTTAAAACCTCACACATGCTAAATTTGGTTTCTTTTGCTTGGGGTCTCAAACCACCGTAGAAACATTTCTTGCCTACAAATCCTCCACATGCCATATTTGGTTCCATTTGTTTGATTAGTTCTTGAGTTATGCAGAAAATAGTTTTTCATTTGCATGGGAGCCCCCCTTTCTAAAGGCGGGAGGGCTCTCGAACTATCATAAGATGCTTTCCCGGACCCAAAAACCACTGAATACAAATTTGCAAAGCAGTAGGTATAGTTCTCATGTTTGGTTGAAATTTGTTTCCTTTGTATGAGAGTCCCCCTTTTTAGAGGGAGGAGGGGCTTTGAACCACCATAAAAACATTTCATGCCTTAAAAAACTGGTTCATTTTAAATTTGGTTCCATTTGCTTGATTATTTCTCGAGTTATGCAGAAATTTGGGTTCCATTTGTTTGAGAGCACCCCCTCCCCCCCTTCCACCTTATATGACGGAAGAGTCTCAAATCACCATAGAAACATTTCTCTCCTTCAAAAACTTCCACATGCGAAATTTGGTTCCATTTCTCTAATTAGTTCTCGAGTTATGCAAGGATTTACGTTTCATTTGAATAGGTTCCCCCCCTTTCAGAAAAGAAATCAAAATAGAACAATTTTTTGTCTTCAAAAACCACCACATACTAAATTTGCTTCCATTTGCTTGATTAGTTCTCGAGTCATGCAGAATAGTGTATTTCATTTGTAACGGAGACCTGCCCCCCCCCCTTTTAGGATGGAAAGGGGTCTCAAACCAACATAGAAACCACCACATGCTAAATTTCGTTCCGTTTGCTTGATTAGTTCCCGTGTTATGCAGAATATTGTGTTTTATTTGTATGGGAGCCCCCCCTTTTATGACGGGGAGGGTTCTCAAGCTACCATAAAAACCTTTTTTGCCTTCAAAAACTCACACATGCAAAATTTGGTTTCTTTTGCTTGATTAGTTCTCGAATTGTGTAGAAATTTGTGTTTCATTTGTAGCCCCCCTTTCTAGTGAAGGAAGGGGTCTCAAACCATCATAAGATTATTCTCCGGCCCCAAAAATCTCTGCATACAAAATTTCACGCCGATCGGTCCTTCCGCTCGCGAGTTAAATCGTGACAAAGGAAACCCCAACTCATTTTTATTTATATAGATGTCTCTTCCTGAGGTTTTCTGTCAAATATGTCTATTGCTAGATTCGCAAAGCCATCTGTTGGATTCCTGTTTTCCCCTATTTTTGTCATTTTAATAGCATGATAATCGGAACAGTTTATTCTTTCTACTGCAACTAATTTGAAAGGCGATAATTTAATCCTTTTCTCGGTAACTCCTAATACTATTTCTCTTCTATCCCTTCCGATAACAATTATTTCTCTATTGAGTCTATCTACAAGATTACTTTATTCCCCTTTTTGTTCAAAAAATGTATCAATAAAATCTGAAATTGTTCTGCATTCTAACTCTTATATTTCTCCTGCTTCCCATTTCTGTAAGACATTCTGTATCAATCCCTTCTGGATGCTTGCATTCTTAGCCCAGCGAACTTCTTCATTGGTTTCGTTATCTACTGATATACAACGTTGCAACACGTTATCATTTTTATTCAAATTGTTATTTATGTCACTCGCCATGTCAAGTTGAAGCAACATTTTAAGTGAATTATCACCAGTTCCTTCAATTTGCACTTTATCATTGTTAAATTTATTTGGGCCAATATTTGTCTTTTCTGGTGTGATGCAAATTTACACAATACTTTCAATTTTTACATTATCCCCAATGAAAAAATCCAGAGTACCAAATAATTCATTAGCTTTTCCTTTTCCTATAACCTCTACTTTGCCTCCTGCTAGAAATATTTTAACTTCGCACTGAAGAATAAGAGCACTTTCCCCTAGAATTATTAATTCATCTTTGTTCATACATCCATCAATTATCGTTTGTTGCTTTTGAATATAACCAATTTTTAATTTAATAGGCACAAATTAAGAAACTACAATCACATCACATGCCAACTTACCGAAGCTTGCATGTTGCTGAGCAGCATGAATACTATTAGAGTTTAGCATTTAAAGCTTTATTGTATCTTTTCGAAAATAAGACGTGATGATGTAGCAAACTTGTATTCACCTTAAGCTCAACTTCTCCTGCGAACTGAAAGTTCAAACCCTTCCTCCCTCCCTCTTCAATTCCATCAAAATCCATCGTGGGTTTTCCAAAAGAAACAGTCCAACTCAAGCAGACCGCAGAACTAAACTTTTTTAATTTAAAAGTATTCTCCAAATCCAACGACAATTTGAGGGCTCCGGATCCGTTCCTTCATCGATAGTTTTCGACGATAACCCTTCATCGGTTTTTTCCAATAGTTCCCGGAGAAAAATGGGACATTCGAACAAATCGCAACTGATTGAAGTTAGTTTTTCCCAGCTTCCGGTTTCACCCGGTTGTTTCAATGCCAACTTCGATGGAACGGCGTGAATCGATCCAAGTAGGTAGTAGGTCACAATCGTGCTCGACGTCGTCGTCGCTTTACTTGATTGCGGAATGCGGAGGGTGATAGATTGATTGTTTTTCCTCGGCTTTGCGGTTGGTGGGAAATAGTGGGGAGGGGGGGGGGGGAGGATGAAATATCCTGCAGGTGACTGTCACAGGAACAGCGACCGAGAGCGCAGTCGACAGGGATGCTGTCTAAATAACATATGGCCGTGTCCCTAGACGTGTTGACCTCGTTTATTCTTCATTGACCGGGGCAGGACGTCCTCCGGAGCTGAAGGGCTGTCAGAGTGCGGCGTGTGAACCGCTGCTAGTTGCAGTGGAAAACATCAAGCCATGTTGTTGTGGTCAGTTACTTGAGGGGAATGCTTGGTGTTGGTGTGTTTAATCGTGTGGGGAATTTTAATAACTTTCGTTTTAAATTGAATTTGTTCTGAGCAAGGTGTTAAGCCATTCATTCTAAGATAAGAGTATGTAGACTCATTTAACTGATTGGAGGTAATCGATGAATTTGGTAATAGAAGATTTCTTATTAGAAATGGGGAGAACAACGCAATTTGAGAGGTAATCTATATAAGTTCCTATCGCCAAGCTAAATATAGCTAAGCTTAGCTTTAAGCTTGACTGACTGCACGTACTAATGGTTGCTGTTCCGTGATTGATCAGAATCAGTGAAATTGCACAATGAATCATCCCTGCCTAAAGATTGGATTCGGAAAAAATGCGACACTTTGTTTTGGGTGCAACTTTTTATCGCGTGAGTAAAAATTAATGAAATTTTGGGTAATACTAGTAATGTGTACAAAATTTTACCGCGATTTGTCTAGTAGTTTTCAAGATGCATTCGAAACAAGAAGAGCTACGCCAGCATATCTTAAGCGCAGTGATCGATAATCCTGGTCAGTCGCACAGATGGATCGGCAAAAGGCTTGGAATCCACCATTCCACCGTGTGCCGCGCTGTGAAGATGTTCCAGGAGACGAAGACCATCGAGTGGCGCGCTGGAAGTGGCCGAAAACCGAAAACGGAATACCTAGAGAAGGCGCGGATGATAAGGCAGTACTTTAAGAATAACCCGAACCTTTCCACCCGAGACATGGTCATAAAGGTCAATTCGTCGAAGTGGTTCGTCCAGCAGACCATGAAGCGAGCTGGGCTACGTGTTTTTAAGGTCAGGAAGGCGCAAAGCGGACTGACAAGCAAAACACGGTGGCCGAATTGCGTGTGCGGAAACTGTACCGTGAGTGGCTGGTCCTGTCAGGCCGTCTCGTCATGGACGACGAGACATATATCAAGGCGGACACCAAACAAATCCCCGGAGAGAAAGATGGACAAATTCGTGAAGAAGTACCTGTTAGGGCAGGTGATCTGCGAGTGCGGACGGTACAGCAAGCCGTTCGTTACAACCGGCACCATAAACGGGCAGATTTATCGAGAGGCATGCTTGCAGAAGTGCTTGCTGTCCTTCCTCCACTCTTGCTTTGTGCCATTACGCCAAGCCTGTAATTGATTGGTACGAAGCGAAGGGCGTTAATGTGGTCCCGAAGGAGGCGAACCCGCCAAATACACCAAAACTTCGAAGAAAGTGAAGAAAAGCAGAAAAACATTCAAAATCGATGAAGCATTGAAGACAAACTGGGAGAAATTGGGTAAGGAAGATGTACAAAGACTTGCCCAAGATCTCATGAGCAGTGTCAAGAGAAATGTACGAGCATTCAGCTTGGGGGAAGAAATTCAATAAATAAGTTATGCCAAAACATAGCTAATATATAGTTTTTTGATCTCTGAAAATTTGAAAAGGATCCAATTTAAAATGAATTTTCGGTGATCATTTTTGTGTTTCTCATTTTTCCGAGTCCATTCTTCAGTACGCTGGCCGTGGCAAAAGAAGAAAGGTTATGGGAGAGAGAAAGTCCCACCCGAACCGCGTGTTACCGCAGTTTCCTGTCGGTCGTGTTCTCCGTCTGCCCTGCAAGGGCAACTACGCAGAACTACGCCTTGGTGCCGACGCCCTCTCTACCTGACTGTGGTGATGGAAAAACGTTTGCATTTAAAAAAATGATGAAACTACCCATGCAACATCAATCATAGTAATCTATGAGTCAGCAGACTAAACTTGAAAGCTCTATCAGTCGAACTCTTACCGTGATGGCAAAACCAGCGAAGCAACTCCGTTCCGAAGTGTGCGCATTCCGCCGCGTCGAAAACGGACATCGTGCGGCATATTGAAGACGCCGGATACGCCCGTTCTGGCATCTACAACATCTTGGCACTATTAGACAACAATCAGAGCATCGAAAGAATGCCCAGTTCCGGACTGCCCTGAGCGACAAGAAGCTCCAAAGGATGCTGAAGAGGAAGACCGAGGGTTCAACCGGCCAAACAGCGAAAAAGTACCTGACGAACATGAACATACATGTCAGGAAGCGGAAGTCGCATCCACTGGTTTCGGAGCTGCAGGCAATGACGCAGCGACAGCGGTTGAATCAGATGGTCAACTCGATTTTCCCGGCGAATCACGACGGGGCGGTGGTGATGGACGACGGGACCTATCTCACCCTGGATGGCAACGACTGGCAGGCCACGTCATATTTTGCTTCCGAGATGAAGTTCATTTCACACACCAAGTTCCCCAAGAAGATGCTGCTGTGGCTGACATTCAGCAAGAAGGGGACGTAAAAGCCGCTCGTCTTTCGCTCCGGACTGAACTCAGAACTCAAAATCATGCCTACACGTATGTTTTCGTCCGCCATGGCGAAAGTTTCGGTTAAATGCCGGAAGGCCGCTCGTAAGGGCGTAGATTGTTTTGCAAGTAAGCTCAAATAAAATCTGTATCCACATTAATCCGACACCTTCAAATCATTGTAACTTTTGATATATTGCACGTAGGATTGAAAAATT
>JASCZW010012523.1:0-28198 GCA_034211315.2 Aedes japonicus
TTGCGCTACCTCCATCCAGGAGACTACTTCATCGATCGCCAAGTGGAGCTGCTGGGTCAGGTGGTGAAGGCGTCAAAACGTTCTTTTCTGGGTACAATGCTTACCCTGTCCGGAAGCTACTACGCTCATGTGAGTTGGAACGGGACAGTTTCGACGCCGTGACAGCTGGAGCTTCAACTCAGTCAGAGAAGGCTGAAATCGCACGGACGTGATGAGGGGCTCATCCGGGTGACTGTCTCGGACGATTCGATCATCTCCGATTGGTGCGGTGCCGAATCGATGGCCATGGAAATGATCGAACAGATTCTGGAAGCGGCCATCCCACCCGATACGGATGAGCAGTTGGCTACGCATGGTGGCCGTGCCCGTTGATGGATCGAGTTATCGATGAAGCAATCGATGCGGCTCAGGAACCGGAAGTTGAACTCAGCGTGATGGGAAGTTTGGATGTAATTTCCTGCAATGCCACGCTGGCTTCGTCGGATTTGAGTTTGAACCAGCTCAAGTTTGCATCATCGAGAGCCTTGCTGGAGGTTAAATTAAATGTGTTCCGGTACTATGTATGCCGAGATCCATACGATGGCGAGTGGTCTGAACTGCCGGGGATAAATCTAGACAAGGTCATCGCGTCCCGTGGCGTTAAGCGTTTTTTCAAGGGTGAATTGGATTCGCCAGTTGGGAAGGTCACGGAACGGGAGCATCTTCGTGCCATTCTGACTCGTATCTCAATGGACCGTTCTGGAGCGGTTGAGCAAGATAAATTAAACGAAAAGCGACGGCAGTTGATTTCCGCTCGAGACGTGACCGTTTTTTACAAGGCCACCGATCCACACTGTGAATGGCCAAACGGAGCATGCAAAAATACTGGCTGGCTTAAATCCATCACCTGGCCCGGATTGTTCGCCTACAGAATGGTAGACTACGTCTACATGTGGCTGGGGAGTGGAAGGACTGTGATTGTTGAAGCATAGAATTATTTTCGTCTATTCTTCAGATTACTGTTGTCATAAAAATTTATGCGGTGATGGATAACGTATAAATTTTTCTCATTTTCAGTACGTGGAAATTGGTTTCAGCTGCATTTATAGAAACTAATATTCAGGTTGACTTTCTTTAAATTTTATTTGGAAGCTATTGTTAAGAGCGGGAGGTAGGTTTTTAAATGGAATTGTGATATTCAGATCATATTCAAAAGATTAAGTTTGCTTGAACATTTAGAATTTATATCTGCTCATAAATTTATCAGAAAAAAAAATCACATTTGGCAGAAATCAAATTAAAAATGAGTTTTTTTATTTATTCAAATTTTATATATATATATATATATATATATATATATATATATATATATATATATATATATATATATATATATATATATATATATATATATATATATATATATATATATATATATATATATATATATATATATATATATAATGCCCTGTTTGTCTGTCCGGTGACTAGCCAACCAGACGCAGCACGCGGGGAAATTCTCACAAAAAATAAAATATTTGACACTTCAATTCATTTTTACTACTACTACAACAAAACCAGTGACAACCTTAGACAACGAGACACAGCATTTGATGAAAAAAATCACAGACAACAGACGTTGAAAATTTTGATTTTTTTTAATGCAGAAAAGAATCTATTATTCTTAGACAACCGAATGCAGCAGTTGCTGGTAATAACACAAACAACAATAAAAAATGCCGTCGTTCGACAAGCGGGCCCACATGTCAAATACGACATGAGCGCTGCCGTGGCCTATCGTCAATTTACTGAATTTTAAATTCAACCACTAAAATCAGTAAACGATGGAAACTGTATTGAGTGTCATATCTGTTTGTCTGTGCCGAGAAGATCGAGCTGACTAGGAGGATGCTTGGTTGTTAAATTTTGACATTTCGTGTCAGTCACCATCCTCATCAGCCCAATCTCACTCCGCAGCTATTTACACGGAACCATAAATCTATACAAATTTGAGTTGTTTTCACCCTTTCACCCAGCTTCAATGGTTTTAGGCCAATATGAGTAAAGTGAACATCGCGCTGGGTAGTTCCACATTTACACCCGTGAAAATGTTTACTCTCTGGTAATAAACTTTACCCAAAACTAAACAAATTTTGAACGCAAAATCGAGAGTATATAATTTTACTCAAATTTGAGTCATTGCGCCAAACATCCTGGTGGGTTGAGTGCGGCTTTCTCTATTTTTTGTCAACATTTCGTGAAGAAAAGAGAGAAAACCACCCTAAATTTGAGTACAAATTTCAAACGCTTGCTCAATTTTCGGTGTTTATAATTAAAAAAAATGTATAAAAATGTATATTTTTCTTCCCATTGCAATTCTAGGGTTTTTTTTCATTAGGGCGTATCTACAATTGAGAGATTCTCTCCGGGCTCGCTCTCTCTCTTTCATTCATTACAGCGCCATTATAAAACTTACGAGGCATTCTTTAGTACATATCGAAGCACAACAGTGCTGGCTAGCATACTCTGCAAATAGTAGAATGAGAAACGTAGCAGGTTATTGGTTTATGAATGAGAGAGCGAGCCCGGAGAGAATCTCTCAGTTGTAGACTCGCCCTTATGAAAAACCCAGAATTGTTTTATTCTGTGTAAAACCAACACAATGTGGTAGTTCAACGCAATAACTCAATTTTGAGTAAAATTATATACATTCTAGATTTCGCATTATCACTACGCATTATCAGCTTGGGAAAATTTTACAATCGGAAGTGGTAAGTATTTTCACGGCTCAAAACGTCAACTACCAGCACGACTATGTTCACTTCAACTATAACCATAGTGGTAGGCAAAATAGCTCAAATTTGGGTAGAATTATGGTTCCATGTATCGGAGCAAAGTTATCGGTAATCTCCACGAAACGTCAAAATTTAAATACAAACAGTCCTCAAATTAGTACCTCATGGTGGTCATTACCGCTGCAAAAACGCGATTACATCGAAGTTAAAAGTTTCTGTTTAGCTTTTGTTGGTGACATAGTGCTCCCGGGAAAAATGTTGTGGTGTGATGGATTCCAGTGAGTCTCCCGCCGAGAAGAGGCGTGCGATTAGCAGGGCTGCAAAAGCAGAAACGGCGATCACGTCACAGGCTGAGGCGTTCGAGCGAGATGCTAGCGGAGAGATGCACAGGCTCGCCGGGGCGCTACTGCGTCCACACAATAAACTAGTATATTATACTAGGTGATCCCGCTGACATTGCAATTCAACCCTGTATGCTATCATTAATATCTAATTGTGTTAATATTATTTTTACTCTGTCTATTCAGAATTTTTAACAGGGTTTATTTTGCCTGCGTGTCAGAATTACAGTTGATTTCTTAAAACTAGTTCTTATCTATAGAGAGAATTGATCATTGGAATTGAAGATTGCAATGATTTTTTGTCTAAAATTATGAATTATTTTGTTGGACATTTTTCAGAGTCTCAACTTTTGAAATTCTATGTAATTCAATAGTACTGAACCAGGGTGGCAGCTTCAAAATCATTTTCAGAACTTTGTTCTGAACCCTTTGAAGTGCTTTTTTCCTAGTTGCACAAAAACTAGACCATATTGGCATAGCATAAAGCATGGCTGGTCTAAAAATTTGTTTGAATATTGAAGTTTGTTCTTTAAACAAAGTTTGGATTTTCTGTTTATAAGAGGATACAAGACATCTTATGGACTTATTAAATTTGGCTTGAATGCCTCAATGTGATCTTTAAAAGTTAATTTTTGATTAAGTATCAGTCCAATATATTTTACTTGACTTGACCAAGAAATTGGAACTCCGTTCATAGTGACCATATGACTATTACTTGGTTTAAAAAATGCAGCTCTAGGCTTGTGTGGGAATATTATAAGTTGAGCTTTGAAGCATTAGGAAAAATCTTCCATTTTTGAAAATAATCTGCTCTTTTGTAGCCCCTCTGATATAACACGTAAGAACTTTTTCCTTTAGCGGAAATGCCTGTGTCATCAGCAAAGCAAGATTTTTGACACCCCTGAGGGAGGTCGGAAGCGGAAATGTTATATAGTATTGGCCCCAGTATGCTACCTTGAGGAACACCAGCTCTAATGGGCAATTGTACAGATTTAGAATTCTGATAATTTACTTGCAAAGTTCTATCAGTTAAGTAGTTTTGAACTAATTTCATGATATAACGCGGAAAGTTTCGCAATCAAACCTTCATGCCAAACACTGTCGAATGCTTTTTCTATGTCTAGAAGAGCAACTCCAGTGGAGCGGCCTTCAGCTTTATTTGAACGAATTAAATTTGTTACTCTCAAAAGTTGATGCGTAGTTGAATGCCCATGGCGAAATCCAAACTGTTCATCAGCAAAATTTAGTTTGAATTGATGAAGCATAATTCTATTCAAAATTATTTTTTCTAAAAAGCTTACTTATTGAAGAAAGCAAACTGATCGGTCGGTAGCCTAGAAGCTAAACACGGATTTTTGTCTGGCTTCAAAGCTGAACGACTTTGCATTTTTCCATTTATCTGGAAAGTATGCAGTGAAATCATCTGTTAAATAGTTTTACCAAGAAAGACAAGTACTCTCGAGGATTTTTGATGAGGATATAGAAAATGCCATCATCACCTGGTGCTTTCATATTTTGAAATTTTTTAGTTATAGTTCTTACTTCATTCAAATCGGTTCCCCAAGAATCATCAAAAATATTTTCTTGAGAGAAAATATTTAGATACTCTCTGGAACCGATTCCTCAATAGGACTAAGGCTTGCTTCATTTAGAATTGGAACAAACTTTTGCTCATATTGTGGCGCTCCTGGTGGACGGATTTGGAAGTTCTTGGCAATCACGTGTCGGGAATTTTGTCAGCTTCACGTATGTAAAGGGTGTCCACGATGAAATTGCCACACTATGAAATTGCTCTAACTTTTTAACCGTTGGGTAGAATTTAATGAAAATTTGGGTGGATTTAGTTCATAGTGCATTATTTACATCCTGCAAGTTTTAAAGTCCTGTGATCAAAACTCGCGGAAATGGAGTCGAAAGAACAGCTCGTGCGTGATAAAATCTTGCGCATTCATCACGAGAACAAGGATCTTTCGCATCGTTCCATCTTGGGAATCGCGAATTCCACGGTGTCGCGAGTGATTAAGCGGTTCGAGGAACGTTTGACCACCGATCGGAAGCCCAGAAGTGAAGGAAAAAGTATTCCGTACAACACCAAAAATCACAACCGCGTAGTTGGGGCCTTCAACCGAAATCCGAACGCCTCCGTTCGGGATGTGGCTAAGAAGCTGCACCTAAGCCGAAGTTTTGTCCAGAAGGCCAAAACTAAGGCTGGGCTTTGAACGTTCAAGGTACAAAAGGGCCCTAATTGCGACGAGAAGCAGAACAAGTCCGCCAAAACCCGTGCCAGGAAGTTGTACCTCAACATGCTGACGAAAGTTGAATGCTGCATTATGGACAACGAAACATATGTGAAGGCCGACTTCAAACAGATCCCCGCCAACCTGTTTTTCACGGCCAAGGATAAGTTCAGCGTTCCGAAGCATGTCCGCACTCAGAAGATGTCCAAATTTGCGAAGAAATTCCTGGTTTGGCAAGCCATCTGCACGTGCGGGAAGCGGAGTGCACCTTTCGTGACCCAGGACACGATGAATGGACAGGTGTACGTAAAAGAGTGCCTCCAGAAGCGGCTGCTTCCTCTCCTGAAGGCCCACATCGTCCCAACAATCTTCTGGCCGGATTTGGCCTCATGCCACTACTCCAAGGACGTGCTGAAGTGGTATGCGGACAATAAGGTCAATTTCGTGCCGAAAATGTTCAACCCTCCCAACACTCCGGAGCTCCACCCCATCGAGAAGTACTGGGCGATTATGAAGCAGCACCTTCTTAAACGACCTAAGGTAGTGAAGACAGTCGAGGAACTGAAGAAAGTATGGGTTTACATGCAAAAACAGTTGATTCACAGGTTGTGCAGAATCTTATGGCCGGGGCTAAGGCCAAGGTGCAGGCATTTGCGTATGGACTGTAAATTAAATACGAGTAAAATGGTAAAATGAAGTTTAATACTTATTTCTCAATCCATGAAAATTTGATGGCAATCGGATGAAAACTCGAATTTTGCGAATCAATTTTGTGTGTGGCAATTTCATCGTGGACACCCTTTACAAGGCTAAGGAGGTCAATTTCGTGCCGAAGAATCTCAACCCACCGAACGCACCGGAACTGCGCAGGCACTTCGGAAGCACCTAAGGAAGTGAAATCGGAGGAAGATATGAAGAAAAAATGGATTGCCACGCAAAAACAAGTTGGTCCAAAGGTTGTACAAGGCATTATGAGAAGTGTAAAGAAGAAGGTTCGTGAATGTGGATATGGAAAAGTAATTGAATAAAACAAATATGGGAAAATATTCATAATATGTTGTATTTTACTCCTTGAAAATTTGAAGGTGATTGGTTGAACAGGCGAATTTTGCCGAATATTTGTGTGTGTCGCAATTTAATTCCGTACACCCTTTATTCTAGTGTGATAGAAAAAATGCACAAAAACAAGGTTTTATTCAAAGTGTAAATATTGATTAGTTCTAGTTGACTGGCTTTGACGGAAAAAAGGAAAAAAAAAGCCAAACCTGAGTCCAGTATCATGTAAGTGCTACGAGGCACTGATTAGATCATTTCGATTGATCTCTTTCTATTGATACTATGAGCGTCGCTTTCTCGGAATGAAAACATTCTTCTGCAGATAATAAACCCAGCAAGAAGAAACATGTTCCCACCTTATGGTGTATTTTATTTGCATGACCGGGATTTTGCGATAAAGCGATGCAGAATGTCGTTGATTACAAAAAAGGCAGATCCAAACTTTTGAGATATTGACGCTGAGTTTCTTATTCATCTTCATTCTAGTTTCAAATTTGTCAGAAGCAGATGAGAGGCATAAGAGGCTCTAGGAGTGGACAGTAATTTATTGTAAGAACGAATAGAAATGAAGAACTGAACTACAGTGCGCGAAATAATTATACCGTACACATAAAGCTAGATTTGATTCGTAATTTTGCAGGATTGTTTTCAATGCTCAATTGAGGTATTTCGTTTGACAGTGTATCCGCCAGCTGAGGGCAGAGAAACTTGACTCTCTATTTGTCACATTGCGAAATTAGAGTACGATCGTCAACTTTCTCAAAGATCCGAAAAAGTATGGTACAAACAAACGTAGCGGTCGGCCATCTACCAGAAGAAAACAGGAAGTATGGCGATTGGCCGTTAAAAGAAATATGAGTGCAGGTCAAATAAAGTCTGAAATGTCTCTCCTGTTAACCCAAAGGAGGATTCTGCAAGTTCTGAAGGAAAATCGCAACATCCAATATCAACAAAGAGTGAAAACACCAAAGCTTCTTCCTCGACATAAGGCTGCAAGGTTGGAATTCGCTGAGCAACATGCGTTTTGGCTAGATGAGTGACGAAAAGAAGTTCAATTTGGACGGACCTTAAGGATGCCAGATGTATTGGAGGGATATTCGCCGATATCCTGAGACGCGATTGAACCACCCTGAAGGAAATTTCAGGGTGATTCAATCATGATCTGGGCCGCATTTGGATATTGCGGAAAACCCCCAATATGCATTATTTCACGCAAAACGAATTCAAGGAAATACGTAGACCTTATTGAGAACGTCCTGATCGACTTTGGTGATAATTTGTGGGGTGAACACTGGATTTTTCAGCAGGATAATGATGCAATACACTCTTCCAATCAAACAAAATCCTTTCTAGCGTCCAAGAAACATCGATGTTATGGAGTGGCCGGCTATAAGTCTTGATCTGAAGCCAATAGAGCATCTTTGGAGAATCATGTCAGCAAAAGTTTTTGCAAATGGACGGCAGTTTGACTAACTATTGCAACTAAAAACAGCTATTCAAGAAGAATGGGCAAATATCGACATCGCTGTACTGAAGTCATTGGTAGACGTCAATGTTATTACAGCTCGAAGAGGAAGAACGAAGTATTAAATCTTTCATACAGGTTAAGCTGCAGAGAAAAATCAAATCAATCAGAACTGTACGGTGTAATTATTTCTTATGAACAATGCATAAATCTATGAATTAAACTATCAGAGTTAGAGCAATAAAGTTAAATGAACATACGTTTTGTTTGTTTTGGTTCAAGGTTTATCAAAAATATCCAACTCACTTCGACGAAGGCAACTAAAGAGTTAAACGTAGAATTTTCACTTGTACACAGAAAAAAATAATTAATTTTAACAAGCGCGTAAAATTTACTTCCGTCTATTTTCCGGCCAAAGGAGGCGTAAACAACGAAATTGTGACTTTTCTTGTGCCATACAACAATATTGGCAATCTTTCATACAACAGGCTGGATTCAGGCATAATCTGGCTTAAATTTACATGAAATATCCCATTATTTTCTGGCAAATCTAGCATTCCCTCTATGTGCATTAGATAACGCAGAAAATTCAATGTTTCTTTTTATCTGTGTACGCTATATGTTTTATAAAAAAACATTAAAACACTTTTTTGAAATTATCGAGACAATTCCTTTGAATTCCACAAGAGAAAGCTTATCTCCTGACAAATACGCCTATTTCATCTGCGACTTACAGATTTCTTCGGTGTTGAGTGCTCGACTTGGAGTATGAAAAAAATCAATTTAAACAGCCACTAATATCCGCGTCCTTGATCCTTGTTAAGCTATTTTTTGGAATTTTGTTTGTGGATTGCTATGCATTCCGCTACATTTAGTTTCCAGGGCTTTGTGATATGTCTTAAAATTTGTATGTTATTTAAGTTTAAGGAATGTTCCTCGTTGAATATATGTTTATTTATTTATTTATTTATTGTACACCATCTTCGACTATGTCATACAGACTGATTACTAAGAATAACTTAATCTAAACCTCTAATTCTAGCACTAAACACATTTTGAAACAAAATTAAATCAAATTCGTTACAGACATCATTGAAGGATCGCAAACACAAGTTAGAACAATGACTGAATCCGGAGTTCGTTCTGTGAAACGAAATCGGCAGTAATGGGGAGTTTCGGAACCGACAAGAAGGAGTGTTCCACGGAAATTCCAGGATTTCGGGTCAATCCACATGGCCCATTATGAGGCCGCTGCAGTTTAATACGCCTGGTTGAGAGGGTTTTCCAAATCAATCAAATTGCATTGGTCGGGATAAGCGGGATGGTTGTCTTGATCGTTCCATGGGAGCCGAGGCAAGGCAAACCTCAGGAAACTTTTTTGAACCCGCTAAATTGCAAGAGAATGCTTTTAACGTCGTATCCACGTCGGCTGCTGCCACCCTCATTGTTGCCACCTGGGTCCCGAGTGGACCCTTCCGCAGCCGTATAGCTGCGATGGTGACCTCGACCCTGCACTGTTCCTTCAGTGCAGTGGAGATCTTGTCTACCTTGGTGATCTAATCCAGGTTCTTACACTAGATCGTCACCTGTAAGACGAGGGCGCGTACCTCCACATCCTCACCGGAGGCCTGTTTTGCCAGGTCTCTGTAAGCTGGGCCCGTTAGCTCCGTGGTCTTCTTGAGCTCCAGGATCCATTTGCCGGTGCGGGTACGGCGTATACTCCGCACATCGGCGCCTAAGCCCGCCAATTTGGCATCCCCACGCATCATTTTCAAGACTTCCGAATACTTTGAAGCGTTGGTCTTGACGATGAGGGCCTTACCGCGGTACCATTTCCCGTGGCCCTGACGCTTTTCATTTTCTATGTTCGTTCTACTTTCACTCTTTTTTCGGACCTTAGTCCAGTAGCTCTCCCTGTCATGCTTAAAGTCGTCGTTCGTTGCCCTCTTCACACTAGTATCGGTTTTCGAGCTTATTATTTTTGCCCTGCTGCTCGGGCTCCCTTCAGGCGCTTGAGACCACTCTCGAGCTGGACGTCGTACCTTTGGCGCTGGACTTGACGCCAGAGCCTCAATATTTGCAGCCAACTGGAACTGATCGCGAGTAGAAACCCTCTGACTCAACCGCCACGTTTGCGTAGGTTTTTTGTCCGATGGGGGCATTAACCACTAACCGCTTCTTAGAAGCGCTGGGTGCCGTTTCACCCGGGGACTGCCTAGCCGGCTTGGAGGTCCCAACCTCCATGGTAGATGGGGTGGAGTCTCCCACGGAGAAAAACTCTTCCGTTTAGTGTGCTTCGTGGCTATTTTCCTCGCCCTTTCCGTGGCTCCTGGTACTTTGCTCGGCTACGAGCTTGGCTTCCAGTTCTTCCCTCTCTTTGCATGCACCTAAGTTTGAAGTTCTTAGCAATGTTGTTGTGCGTCGTACTGCTCGAAAACTTCCACCACTCTAGCAAGCGTTCCTACATCCTTTCCGTGGCCCGGATGAGTCCTGACCCAAACATGGCCACACCTAGCTTTGCGGAACCTGCTTCAGATGCCGTGGCACTTTCGCAAACGTCGGACATGCCGCCAAAACCCACATTCCTACGTGGTGGGGACCTCACTAGGCTGCCTCCAGCGAACGAACTCGCTTTCTCCTGCTGTTTTGTCGTTCCTGAGGTATTACCCTACACTCTGTAGGGTCCCCTCACTATGCAAACGCACGTAGAATAGTCGCTATAGTGATCCTGTAGTCGTCTATGCAAGCATGAAGGTAAGCAGGGAGGCCGTGCAAGGGTCAGCCATTAGCACCGAGCCATACGCATATCAATCCGCTGCAGTCGGTTAGAAAGAATCATGGAACCGTTGCATAGAGTAATAGAGCATTATTTTTGATCGTGAACACCGTTTACAGTGTGTCTCACAATAAGTATCACCTTTTTTTCTGTCTTAGTTTATTTTAGCTGGGCAATTTTAACAGCGGAATTGATTATACCCGTGTTGAATGTACTATTTTGACAGCTTATCGCCGAAAATAAATAAGCGATTCTGTTTGTTTATTCTTATCAGCTAGGGAAGGTCCATTAATTATGTCACGCTGTAAGGGGGGAAGGGGGGGTTTGGTGACGATCCATACAAAAAATTTGAAGATCTATACAAAAAGTGTGACAAGGGGGGGGGGGGTTTAAAAGTCATTGTTTTTGCGTGACGTAGTTAATGGACGTTCCCCTATCATGGAAGCCATACGAGAGCAAGTTTTAAAATAACGTTTGTAAAAGCTTAAACCATGTCAGATATTGAACAGGCTCGATAAACATGATCTGGAATGCAAGCCGTACAAGAAATAACAAGCCAGGGTCCAAAAATCCACAAATATTTTGGTTCGGCACGGTGACTGCGAGATATTATTCCCGGATAAAAAGTTCTGCCTCCTTCAGGACAGTCATAATCAACAAAAGGGTCGTGTATATGGCAAAAATCTTGCAAATATTTCAAGAGATTAACTAGCTGTAAAACGCTATCAAAATGTATCGAAAGTATGCAGCGCCGTTTCACGAAAAGGAGAACTTCCTTTTCTTTTCATAGAACCTAACGTAAAAATCAACACTGAATATTATATCGCGCTGGTTTTGAAGAAACAGCTGCTTCCTCATGCTTCAACGCTGTATGGGAATACGCCATATTGTTTCCAACAGGACTCAGCTCCAGGTCACAAGGCAAAGAACGCTTGTGTCTTGGAAAATTTTGCCCGATTTCACCACAAGCGAAGAATGGTCAGCATCTTCACCGGATCTCAACCCAACTTATGACTTTATTTGGGGTTATATGCTTCAACATATAGACCCTAAAAGGGCTTACTTTAGATCGATTCAAAAATCATTTGGTTGATATTTGGGACCAAATTCCTCAGGAAATCATGCGTGTTAGCTGCGATGGGTTTACAAAGCGTTTACGCAAAGTTATCATGGAAAAGGGCGAAAGATTCGAATTGAATTAATATGGTTTATTTCTATGACATGTAAAGGGTGTCCACGATGAAATTGCCACACACAAAATTGATTCGCAAAATTCGAGTTTTCGTCCGATTGCCATCAAATTTTCAGGGATTGAGCAATAACTATTAAACTTCATTTTACCATTTCAATCGTATTTTATTTACAGTCCATACGCAAATACCCGCACCTTGGCATTAACCCCGGCCATAAGATTCTGCACAACCTGTGAATCAACCGTTTTTTGCATGTAAACCCATACTTTCTTCAGTTCCTCGACTGTCTTCGCTACCTTAGGTCGTTTAAGAAGGTGCTGCTTCATAATCGCCCAGTACTTCTCGATGGGGCGGAGCTCCGGAGTGTTGGGAGGGTTGAACATTTTCGGCACGAAATTGACCTTATTGTCCGCATACCACTTCAACACGTCCTTGGAGTAGTGGCATGAGGCGAAATCCGGCCAGAAGATTGTTGGGACGTTGTGGGCCTTCAGGAGAGGAAGCAGCCGCTTCTGGAGGCACTCTTTTATGTACACCTGTCCGTTCATCGTGTCCTGGGTCACGAAAGGTGTACTCCACTTCCCGCACGTGCAGATGGCTTGCCAAACCAGGAATTTCTTGGCAAATTTGGACATCTTCTGAGTGCGGCCATGCTCCGGAACGCTGAACTTATCCTTGGCCGTGAAAAACAGGTTGCCGGGGATCTGTTTGGAGTCGGCCTTCACATATGTTTCGTCGTCCATGATGCAGCATTCAACTTTCGTCAGCATGTTGAGGTACAACTTCCTGGCAAGGGTTTTGGCGGACTTGTTCTGCTTCTCGTCACGATTAGGGGCCTTTTGTACCTTGAACGTTCGAAACCCAGCCTTAGTTTTGGCCTTCTGGACAAAACTTCGGCTTAGGTGCAGCTTCTTAGCCACATCCCGAACGGAGGCGTTCGGATTTCGGTTGAAGGCCCCAACTACGCGGTTGTGATTTTTGGTGTTGTACGGAATACTTTTTCCTTCACTTCTGGGCTTCCGATCGGTGGTCAACTGTTCCTCGAACCACTTAATCACTCGCGACACCGTGGAATTCGCGATTCCCAACGTTTTAGCGATGGAACGATGCGAGAGATCCTTGTTCTCGTGATGAATGCGCAAGATTTTATCACGCACGAGCTGTTCTTTCGACTCCATTTCCGCGAGTTTTGATCACAGGACTTTAAAACTTGCAGGATGTAAATAATGCGCTATGAACTAAATCCACTCATATTTTCATTAAATTCTACCCAACGGTTAAAAAGTTAGAGCAATTCCATCGTGGACACCTTTTATCTTTCAAATGCAAAATAAATGCTGTGATTTGGTTGATTTGTTTTGCCGTAATCCTATTTTGTTTTAGTGACACCTATTGTGAGACACCCTGTACTTCTTTTCGCCGCTATTTTTATTTTTAGATAACTAACTAATTTCAAAACTGAAATTCATACCTATTTTTCTCTTTGGACAAGCAGGCTGTGTCTATTTAATAGATTGGAATGACTTAACGTAATGAGATTTGTGTAGAAGTCAAAGCTTTTGACTAAAAGTTTGTCAATGTCAAACACCTTCTCCATTCGCATTCGTTCCAGAGCACCAGCAACCAGACCGGCAACGTTCTGACTGGGTGAAGTTATTTTCATCTTTATAATCGGCACGGTCTGGATAAAGATACATAAAAATCAATGAAGCATAGCGACAACTTCGTTAATTGAGCCTGCGATTTGACAGACTACCGCACACACAGAAAACTTCCATGTTGACTCGAACTTTGGACCTCCGGTGGCCTTCTCTGTTCATGTGCGGAAGTTCGTGCTCTGAAACTTACTTCAAAACTAATTAAGAAGGGTTTTGATGATGGTTTACATTTCCTCTCGTCATCCGACAGCACCGCCTTCTGAGTCGGATGTTTTTACTTGTAGAAACCACCGCCAACATTGACTGCATTCAACCATTGTGGTTAAGGTGCAAATTGATAGAAACTGTCACTTTGAATTTGCTGGTATAATATTCAGATTTGTCGAACATTTTCAGATTCGTGCCAACAAAAAACACGAAGTGGCAAGGCTTCCTCGGTTCATCCAATTAACTTTCACCTTAAAGGATAGAGGTATCAAAAGGAAAAGTCAACAAAATAACAACTTCAAATCTTCCCCCTCCCCCCAGATGATAGCAGCCGCCCTCCGAGTGAAATGAAACGAACTTGACTGGTGCGTCGCATCATTGCTGGTGGAATAAAAACAACCTGTTTCTTTGGAGAAGAAATTTCCCGATGCTTTGGATGCTGTCGGAGGCGGTCGGGGAAAGAAAAGTTTTCAACTTCATTATTGTGTTTAACTTGGCCGTGACGGAAGCCTCCATTGCGGAAATCTCAAAGTTAGTGTAAGAAATGCTAAACATGCAGCAATAAATCAATTAGTAACTTCTTCAACACTCCAAACACGATGTTTGAAAAAAAAATGCTTTCATGGCAACTTTGCACTTCGTTGTAGGATTTTAATGATTTTTTGAAAATTTGCTGCTTCGACATTGACAGCTCAAGGTGTTTGTTTGCAAACAAATATTTCAGGGGAGAATAGGAAGTGACGAGGAGTGCAGGATTTTTTTAAAATCCGCTGATTAGAGATGCGTGCACGCTTAGTAGATTGAAAAAAGATTGATGAAGATTTTCGGGATTTTTTGCAAAAAAGACAAAATTAGATGTAAGAAATAGACAGAGATTTTTCCCAATTTTGATTCACTTGCATGAGATACAAGTTCATTATAAATTGAGATTGTGATATCCACACTCCGAGGGAAGCGAGGCAAATTGTGTAAGACTCTCATTAAGGAATGTTTCGAAAAGATGTTTATTCATGTATTGAGGTGTCCGGATTAATGCGGATACAGACCTCATACGAACTAATGCCAAAATTGGCAAAACACATTGGAACAAGGACCCGAACATTATATTCACGAGTTTAGCAGCGACCCGATGCATGCATTTTGATGGACGGCGAGACTTTCGTGAAAGAAGTCTCAATAACGAAAAGGTCTAGTGGAACTGTAAACACGGAAAACGGTCTGCCTTTACTGCCTTTACTCCATTACTGTTTTGGCCAAATTTTGAGTTGGATTAGGGTTGGCTTAGGGCAAAAAGTAAAGATTTCACCAAAAGTTACGAACCATTGGCCGTACTGGGTGAAAACGGTGGTAAAAAATGCAGGAGTTCAAAAACAATTTGGCCGAAGCGTCCAAAAAATATGAAGAGACACTTGTTCGGTATTTGATGAAAAGTGTTACAAGTGTTAGAATTCCGAATTTTTTTAAAATCTGTGAAGGATATTAATTTTATTCGGTCTAGACAATTTTGTACAATAAACGATTAATAATTTTGAATAATACATAATTTTTTATTTGAATTGAATGTAGTTTTCGATCCAAAAATAGTGCTATCTATAGTAATGGATTTTCCAACGTACCTGCAAGAATCGATGCAAGTACTGCCTGAAGCAACCATGGCCAGATAGAAACTGCGTAAGGTAGAAGTTTACCTCTCCGTGCTTCC
Organism: Aedes japonicus; assembly: GCA_034211315.2. Lineage (NCBI taxonomy): Eukaryota > Metazoa > Arthropoda > Insecta > Diptera > Culicidae > Aedes > Aedes japonicus. Next base: position 15,410 of record JASCZW010012523.1, read on the forward strand.
TTTTCTTCCATATCGTCAGATCCGGCATAATCAGATGTGTCCAAACTCTCACCAGCTTCTGAACTCCTCTAATATTTCTTCACTGATAACATTCACTGTCCTCCGTGAGCGTGATCTCAATCGGAATCATTTCGGCAATGACGCATACTGCTTCCGAAGAAATAGTTCTGTACGCATTCAAGACTTGCATGGACATGCGCCTGAACGTACTGTTCAACTTCGCCCGGTTTCACTTGGTTCCCAGCGCTGTGCCTTCCCCTCCGTATCTGAGTATCGATGATGGATCACTAGCCAGTAGACGCCGCCTACAACTAGGTTCTTGGCTATTCTGGCTACCACATTGATGGCCTTCACCGCCTTCCCACAGCCGGTTTAGCCGGTCGTTGATCATCACACTCAGATACTCCAACATGCGCTTTGAGGCTATGGCCGACCCTCCGATGACGATATTTCTACGCGCTGTACCGCTTTGTAGTTGCTGACCAACGCAAATCCGTTTCGTGGTGCAGCTTTGACGCCTGCATCCAGTTCGCAATTATGACGATTGCTTCGGTCGCCAGCCTTTTCCAGTGTTTTGCATGTCACAATACGATGTCGATCACAAAGTCAACGATCACTACGTCTTTGGGAAGCTTCCGCGTCAGCACTTCGTTGTACAACCCGTTCCAAAGAGTTGGGCCAAGGATAGAACCTAGTAAAACTCCCAGTAAAACTGTTCACTGATTTTCGTCCGACGGAGATTTTGTGGATCAGCACCCGGTTCTGAAAGTAACTCTTCGGAATTCTGCACAGGTAATAAGGGACCCTCATTCTATGCAGCGACTCGGCAATAGTCTTCCAGCTGGCACCATTGAAGGCGTTCTTGACGTCGATCGTTACAACGGCGCAATACAGATCGCCTCTCCACTTCTGTTTGGACGCCTTTACGGCTGTCCCTTAGACTTTTCTTTCCGGAAACGGAATTGCATCCTCAATAACCCGTGCTCGCTCTCGGTAAATTTCGTCAGCCTGTTGAAGAGAGTCATCTCCAGGAGTTTCCAGAGCATATCCAATAGGCATATTGGTCTATACGATGCTGGATCCCCCGAAAGCTCTCCTTGCGTTGACAGCAACACTAGTTTCTGTATTTTCCACCTGTCCGGGAAATGGCCTGCTTTTTTACCTTTCTGTAACACATCCCTGAACATGTCCAAAAATGCCTGAATGGCCACTTTCAGAGCTACGATAGGAATTCTAACAGGTCCGCGTGCCATCTTCACCTCAAGCCCCCTCGCCACTGCCACGGGCTTCTAGTTCGAGACTTGCATGCCCTCAGCATTAATTCCTTCTCCCTCGTCGTACGGTGCACGTGGCCACGTTGTTGGATCGTGCGTTGTAAAAAGTCCATCTACAATAACCTTCAGTTTTTTTGGCCCTAGCTCTGCAGTCGGCTTGGCACAGCTCCTTACACAATCTTATCTCTTGTTTTATTTCGGACATGGCTGCTCGGAACACAACACTACTCAACACTCTGTCTACTGTAGTATTCTTGTTCTGAAACAACTAGCGCAAAGGCTGCTAAGCTGGGCGCTGCTTATTCCTCGGCATGGTTGCGTCGCATGCCCTTACTACCATATTCACCAGTTCGTCCGCGTTTCGGTTCGAGACTTCGTTGTCGAACCGAAGTGCCTCAACAAAGAATTCCTTGTTGAAGACTTTCCTCTCCCTCGTCCACTCGCAACTATTTGTCCTTCAAAGTGCGTCAGGATTTTGCTGGCCGATGCTAAGCCGGATTGCCAGATGATCGCTATGGGTATACTCTTCACATACTCTCCAGTTCATATTTGCCATCAGTGACGGACTATAGAAGGTAACATCCATGACGGATTCACGACCGTCCTTGAAAAAAGTGCTGCCGGCACCTACGTTCGATAGTGTAACTTCCAATTCCGCCAGAGTTTCTACCAGGCTGCACCCTCTAGTGTTGATACATCTGCTGCCCCACTCCACAGCCCAAGTATTGAAGTCTCCTTCGACGACGAGTGGTCTTCTTCCGATGAGCTTCTCAGTCAGTGAATCTGGTAGAACTACTCCATGCTACACGTTGGGGGTGCATAGCAGCTACATACAAAGATTCAGTTGATCGCGAACCCTCGACGATCACGAATCTTTCAGATGAACTGCACACTACTTCTTGGATTGGGAATCTGTCAATGACTGCCGCTGCCATTGCTGCTCTATCTGTTGGCCCGTTTACGTTATCGAGAGCAACACGATACGGTTCCGCAATGATTGCGACGTCATAGTTTGTTTCTGTTGTTGACTAACACAACAGTTGCTGTGCTGTGTCACATAGACAGAGGTTAATTTGGGTTACCTCCATTACTGCTGACCTGCTGTCATCTTTTCATATATTGAGCATTTGAAGCTCCCCGTCGTGTGGTTATTTCCGGAAAACATGCATCTCGGTTGCTTTGTGCAGTCTCTCCACGCAATTACTTCACAGATCAGATCTGTCAGGACCTTTGCAGTTCCTTGCCTGGTGACCAAACCCTCTGCACTTAAAGCATCTCTCCAATTCCTTTGAAATTCAAGGGACGACTCTTAGTGAGCAAACCGACCACCCAACTTTTACTCGACTTCAACAGCGTGTTGGCTGCAGCTATAGGCAGACGTATCACCACCGTCTGTGTGCCACCGTACGCCTTCCTCAACCGGATTGTCATTGGTGCATCTCCAAGATCGCAATATCTCTTCAACGTCCCCACCAGCTCGTCTTCTGTTGTCATCTCGTCATCTTTGAGCTCTGTCGCAGTCTCCTGGGATAGAGCTCTAACTATCGTCTGCTCACCAAGAGACTTCACAACTTGCGTCCTGGAGGCCGTGCTCTTGATGGCCGGATCCTTCTTCAGCTCACAAAGCATCTCACCTTTCAGGATGCGTCTGGTTTTCAGCACATTCTCCCCTAGTTCCTTCAACTCCGAATCATCTCTCACGTTTTGAAGGAGTTCAGCGTACGTAGCTCCACTCTTTACCAACACAATTATAGCGTCGCCCCTACTTCGCTCCAGAAGAGGCCGAGGTATCTGTTTTTCCTGCTCTCCAGACGTATTTACTTGTTGCTTTTTTTTCTCTCTTTTTATCTCTCTCGTTGCTGACGGTGTGACATTCTTCTTTCTCCTCGTCATTTTTTTTAGCTTTTTCAGCTCCTCTTCTTCTGGTGTATCACTTTTCTCTTCTTCGAGCGTGGATACTGCGGTTCTTTGGGCGTCATCAGTGCTTCAACCGTTGCCTTTTTGATGTCGTCCAGAGCTAATTTTAGTCCTTGGACACGCATTGGGAAGTCTATCTTCTTTTTGGCATATTCTATTTTATCCGAGAATCCCTAGGCCTTAATACCTTATACTTTTAGATAACCCATCCCATCATATGGCGATGTATTCACAAAGGGGCACAAATTAGTCCATGAAGAGACTTTGCATTTTCGAACGTCATGTGAGATCTCATTGGAGTTTAGATATATAGACCTTGAGATTAGGCACCATAACGCTTCCAATATAAAAGAGGCAATTGATGGGAAAAAAAGATAAAAGATATCAAAACAATACAAATTCTGTTTGATTCCTGTTTTAGTTCGGGCGGCCTTGCGGCAGTTGGCCGAAATATTGGCTATAACTGGAGAAAAGAAAGATTTTGCAATATTCTTCGGCTTTCTGCTTTTTCGGTTCTCCAAATGAATTTGTTCGAATAGATCCTCCGCTTCAGGTTCGCCCAGTAATTCTCAATTGAGTGCAGCTCTGGCACGTTTGGTGGGAGGAGAGGGTGGCGGGGATCTTCAAACGCTTCATCTCCTCCAGCAAACGCTTCGTGCTATGGGCCGTGGCTTGATCCGGCAAGAATTCGGCATCCTCCTTAAGGTGGTGTTTCATTACAGAAGGCCGTAACTTCCCGAAAGCACTTTTTGTTGTACTTCTGCCCATTTACCTCAAGTCCCGAAGAGAGAAGGTTCTCTAATTGTCAGCCACACGAGAACCTTCTTCGGGAGCTTCTTTTGGAAGATTTACCTGATTCACATCGCTGCTTCTCATTACTGTTGCTTCATATGGGACGTGAAATAACCGGTCCTCTGCCAATCATTACCGTTTCGCCATCCATGACCGACGATGTCCATGGTGGCCAAATACTTTTTGACCGTCTCACCGACCTCGCGGCCAAAGGTGCGGAAGGATTTCGCCACCTTTCCTACCGCCTTCCGCTTCAGCCCTTGCTGCACCTTCCAATCACGCAACACCTTCCGACGAGCGGAATATATCCAGCAGCATCAGGATTTTGTATACGGCTCCTCTGCTGTATCTGGCCGATATGGCCAGGATGGAGCCGGCAATAATTACAAACCATCAAACATAACTGCTTCACTGCTGTCGCAATGGCTGCCGTATACGAACTGATAGAGCTGTCAACGTTTTTCTGTGTATAGAGATTGCTTAACCCCACAAACATAGCCGACGGCCGGTTTCTGATCATTCCTAAACTAAAAAAAAAACAAAACAACAACAAAAGAAATAGAAAAAAATTAGAGCCGTCAGGCGCACACTTTTCGGGTCTTGTGATCCATATTAATGGTTTTTTTTTTGTCTTGATTATCGAGATTTTCAGCCTCGAGCTGGTTCATCTCCCGTCGTAGTCAGTCAAACACCACTTTTGGGCATTTTCGTAACTTCTCTGGGGGTGAGATTCGAACTCGTGACTTAGGCATGAGAGGATAATGATGTTAACCAATACGCCGGGGTCGCCCCCTAATATTGGTTTGCCATGCTTGCCGTACAACCATATCAATATCCTGGAGCAAGTAAACCACTTTCCCATTTTGTGATTGGCTCCAATAGCACTATTTGCATAAATAGGTTCAAATCAGAATATAACCGATAGGCTATAACCGGAAGTTTAACGTAGGATCGCGTTGGTATTTTCCTTCTTATGAAATTTCCTTCCCTTATTTGACCTGCATTAGAGCGAGGCAGGCGCTGGTTATTGCATTAGTTTGAGATCACCAGTTTTTTTTTAAATTGAGAATGTATGCTAGTCCCAAGCATCATCTGGTGGTTCTCTGTGTAATAACAGCTCATCTGACAACAACGGAGTAGCAGCCTCATCTCATGGATGTCGACTTTTTGCTCTTTTTTACTACGTCTTGTCTCAAAATCGAGGCAATTTCGCGCTTTTTTATTGAGGCAAAGGGGCAATCTATCAAACATCAACACTAAATAATAAAAAATTGAAGCAAACACTAAAATTATAAAAATTGATTCATAAGTTAGGGGGGGCAATGGCCAGTAGGGTGGGACACGGACATATGAAAGAAAAAAATATTCGCTCCCCAATGATTTTTGGAAGCCTTTTGGGACCCATAATAACTGTGCAAAATTTCAGCTCGATCGGTGAAACTATATTTTTGCCCTCGAGGTTTTAATTTTACATAGGATTTTATATGGGAAAACTTACTTTTACATTGAATAATCTGGTGAGGTGACCCGTTGCTATCTAAAAAAATAAGTGAACCAAATTTTCTTCTTGGAAATTTTTCCAAGGAAACTTTTCTTTGAAGACTGCAAAAGCGATCCGACGATTGTAGAAAAAGTTATTAAGCTAAAACCGATTACAATCCAAACGAACGGCTCACTAAACTGTTTTTCCTAACAACACTGCCACCTGCAGCATGGCCTGTAGCCCGCTGCTGTCGGCGCGAAGCAACCACGTTGTTGTGAGGCGTTTACTCAGCATGGAGGAAAGCCGATGTCATGCGCATAGTATCTTTGGTTTGGATGATACTGTGCACACGCTTCCGGTATAGTGGACCTATTATTTTTAACGGGGTCATTTATTCGCAATTTTACATGTTTTTGCACAAAATTTATCCCAACAATTAAACATTTCAACGAATAACATCGAGAGTAGAGTAAGACCTCCGCAAAAAGACAAAACTGGTACATCTGGACTTTGCAAAAAAATCGTATTTTAGTCAATGTGCCGCTACTAAGACTTCAATACTTCATTTAACTTCAAACCCATTTTAACTTTCATTTTAACTTTACAACCATTTGAGCCACTTCTTCGATGCACTCTGGGATGGCAAAATGCTTCATATAATTATAATAAAACATCACTTGAAGCGCATCCCTTTTTGTTGGTATTATTTTGGGTTTGAACTAGTTTAAAACTAGGCCAACAAAAGGAATCGACACTGTTCCATTTTCTTCAAGCAACAGATTATAATTCGAACTCGCAACGGAAGCTTTGTATAACTTTGTTCAAACGGAGTTTCAACTGTCAAACTGTTCTATGTGCATGATAACGGCTTTCCTCCATGCCGAGTGAACGCCCCACAACAACGTGGTTGCTTCCACGCCAACAGCAGCAGGCTACAGGCCATGCTGCAGGTGGCAGTGTTGTTGGAAAAACAGTTCAGTGAGCCGTTCGTTTGGATTGTAATCAGTTTTAGCTCAATAACTTTTTCCACAATCGTTGGATCGCTTTGCAGTCTTCAAAGAAAAGTTTTCTTGAAAAATTTCCAAGAAGAAAATTTGGTTTACTTATTTTTAGGTGGCAACGGGTCACCTCGCCAGATTATTCAATGTAAAAGTAAGTTTTTCCATATAAAATCCTATGTAAAATTAAAACCTTGAGAGCAAAAATATAGTTTCACCGATCGAGCTGAAATTTTGCACAGTTATTTTGAGACCCAGAAGGCTTCCAAAAATTACTAGGGAACTAGAATTTTAATTTTGACCCAGCCTAATGGCCACCCTCTGCCCCTCTCTGGCTACGCCTATGCTGAAAAGTGACAGGTCGACCAGAAAAAAAATATGGCAACCTTGATTTTCGCACGTTTTGCACTATGTGCAGCAACCTCTACACTGTAACCAGCCAGTACCCAATAATGGGTAAAAATGTACCCATTTTTTGATGGTATATGAAGCTGTCAAACAAATGGGTTCTTCTAAAATCAAAATAATGCATACTAAAGACCCATTTTTTATTTTCAATGAGAGATCAAAAGATGGATATTTTTCTACCCATTAATGGGAAAAAAAATATCTTAGCATTTTCCTGACTCACTTTGTATAGTTAAAAGCTAGGTTAGAAGTTCGAAAAACTTCGTGGAATCCAGTCCACGAAAACGCGAAAAATATAGAAGAACTGGAGGTTAAATTGGATAGCGAAAGCTTCCAAAAACTGAGAGGTATGTTATGATTTTATTATAATAAATGCTTCAATTTCATCAGTAGAATCCTACTTCCGAATACGTGTTATTTTCGGAGCATAACATCCAAGCTTTCATCAAGTTGACGTCAAAATTAAATCTCATCAGATATATTCCTCGGAAACCTTCAGGAATTGTTTGGGCGATGTAGGAATCTCTCTGGATGATCACGATGTGATGAACGCTTCAATGGACCACCCAACGCCGGAATATTTGCCGATGTAAAAACCCCCGAACTTGACATACCTGAGAGGTAACAGGCCTGTGGCTAAAGAGTGGATGTTACGAATTAAACAGTTATTGCGATCTACTATATGTTTATTCTAATGCTAATTATTCAATAAAACAAGTAAAAACAAATCACGAAAAATTGGTATTTCATTACCCACCTTGCCCCCACTAATTCGAACATTTTGAAAAATGGGTATTTCGTACTCATTTTCCAAATAACAAACGTTCTGGAAAATGGGTATTTCATACCCATTTCTCAAATAACAAACATTTAAAAAATGGGTAAAAAATACCCGATAGCCTGACGTACAGGCTCTTTACCCACTAATGGGTAAAATTGTTTTACCCATTAAAGGAGTTAACCCTCTTAAGTTTGAAATGGGTGATATTTTACCCATTAATGGGTACTGGATGGTTACAGTGTATAGATCATTGCACGATGGCGGCATCAATTCAGTTTTAACAGTTAAGGGAGCTTGTTTACGTGGATTTAGAATTTATTCGTTAAGATCGGTTTGAAATTGTGTGTTCTAAATGTATTACGATTGAAGTAAAATGGTCGGAAAACAGACACGAGTGCCTATTATCACACAGCATAGCATAGTACAGAATCCGGAAAACGTTAGTGAAAAATTTTGTTTGAACGGTCCAAATTCTATCACCTTGTAAACAAACTCCCTGAACTGTCAAAAAAATGAGGGTAATACATTCCGTGAAACGATCTACAGTCTACTTACATTTTGTTGGAGAATGGAGTACTCACTTCGATAGACCACGACCTTTCCTCCAACACTCGATATTCGACCTGTAGAGGTGATTTGGGTTGCGGGATCCAATTTGAGTTTCTTTTCTTGGATCCCTTGGTTGGCCCCTGACCTTGGGCTTCGAGGGTTTGGAGCTTGACCAATTAATCTTTCAAACACTCGCGGTTACATCACAATGACAATTGTATTTGGAACACTACATTTATTACAAAACACTACATTTATTACTAACATATACTACATTTATCGTATAAACTAGAACCGTACAACCATTAAACAACGCGTTAGGTCCTATTCGCGTGCTGGGCCTGAGATGCATCACAAACAACTGACGATATCCACTCCAAACGATTATCATCCAGCCTCCGATCGTCGCCTGCGATGATATCGAGTTCGTCCTCTCCAGCCGTTATCCTCTCGATCCGAAATTCACCACTGCATGAAGTACAGGGTGACTCTACGGTCCGTTTGTCCCATCGAAAATTTTTGCCCTCTGATCTTCGTGCTGACCTGGTTGGTGTGAGCCATTGTAGCAATCGAACAGATGATTACCATGAGACAATCAGCCTTATTCTGCGTGGCGGTCGAGTCTGACACGACTCGCTCTCACGTACGATGGTCGCCTCGTGTGAGGTGACTCTCCATTTGATTTGCACTGAGCGGGTGTCGACACGACTGCTTCACATACGAGGCTTGACAATTGTCACCTCGTATGTGAGAGCGAGTCGTGCCGAGGGCTCACACGCCACGCAGAATAAGGCTGAATAGCTACACAGCCGTCTCGTCTGGGTTGACCCTTTTGGGATGGTTGATGCTGTGCCAGGGTTGTAGCTACGAGAGGTCGTGCTCTCGAACACATTTATTGACGATTTGCTGGTAGACCCAATCGTCAAATCCTCTTTTTGATCCATGAACATTGTTAGGGAAGTCTATCTACAGTTTCAAGTAAAATTTTCACGATGGTGTTTTATAATGAAAAAAATCTTAAAATGTATACATGCAACCGACACAGATTATACAGACGCTGAAAACTTGTTAAAGAACTGATTAACATTATTATCTTGTTCCAATTGCTAAAACCAAAGTGAAGTCTTGAATTACTTCCAAAAGACGAACGAACAGGTGTGATTTAATCGATCAATGTTTCTGTTTTATAAGACCATGAAAAGGAAATATTGCAATTGAATGAATCTAAGGAGTTTTAGGCTACAGTAACACTTGTAAAACAAGAAATTAGCATTATTCTGAAAGAATAAAGGGTTATTTCCTTATGATAGAAATAATAAAACAATAATATTTTCGTATTCAGGTACAACGAATTGAATGTGGTGAATTTTTTTATACAATATTACATAAATGTCGATTTTTCCCTTCTTCCAGGCATGCAACATACCATAAATTAGAGTAGGCTGGCACAAAAGGTTTCCACCATCTTCCGAAACCCTCACCATATTTTAAATAAATGCTATAAATTGTTTCCTGCATCTTCTCGCTGCCAAACGCCGGAAAAAAATAACGGACCCAAGATGGTAAGGTTTACGACCGACTGGTTTATGCTCAAAACTAATAGCGAGTTGGTTTTTTTTTTTCAACCAAGATGAAGCCTACTGCAAACTGGATCCGGAAAGGTTTCAATAAAGAACGCACTAACTGACTGTCACGAGTCAGACTCCATCTCGGACGGAACGGAATGAAAAACAAATTTTCTATTAAATAAATTCAGGCTGTCAATGATGGGCCATGGGATGCGCGATATGTGACTGGATGTGGTTGCTCTTATAGTGAGTCAAACATATTTACTGCAGACTTGGGAATAAGAAACCATTCTGGTGGTAAAATTAAGATCGAGGAAATTAAGATAAGTCATTTGTCAATTAAAATTTAGTGTTCGAAGCCTTCTTAATTTATTAATTAAATTTTGGATATCATACGTTACCTGACAGAAATTTATTTTTAATGCACAACAAATTTCATTTTCGGTAAATAAAGATTGCATCGTTTTTATGAGCACACCTTGAAGCTACTTTGCGAAAAAGCCTATGACTTAATTTGACAGCTACGTAATTACGTGATTCTCGGCATAGTAAACAAGCAAATTACACAGCTTAAATTATATGCCGTCACTCAAGTGCAACAATGAAAAGTTTGCCAGCAGAAAAACGTATAAAAAAATTGTCAAAATAGAGGGTGTTTCGATCAAAATTTGGTCGACTTAAACTTGACGCATTTCCTTTCATCGTGCATTAAAAAAATTGCACACCCCTCATTTTGAAGATGTGTGCGTGTAGCATCATGCCTCTATTTTGATTTTGAGATTAGCACTTCAGTTATCAAAATGTCGTCGAAGGAAGAGAAGCAACGCATCAAAATTTTGCACGTGCATGGCGAAAATCCAAACTACTCTCACGCCAAGTTGGCGAAATTGTTGAATGTGGCTAAATCAACTGTTACCAACGTATTAAAAGTGTTCGGTGAACGTTTGTCGACAGCCAGGAAAGCTGGATCGGGGGGAAATCGAAAGCCGGAGGCCACAGCGACGACAAAAAGAGTTGCCCGCTGTTTCGAGCGGAACCCCAACCTCTCCGTCCGAGATGTCACAAAGAAGCTGGGAGTGGCGCCTTCAACCGTGGATAGAGCTAAAAAACGAGCTGGACTGTCGACTAACAAGAAAGTGGTGACTCCAAATCGCGACGATAAACAAAACACGTCGGCCAAAGCACGATCGCGAAAGTTGTACACGACGATGCTGACGAAGTTTGAGTGCGTGGTACAGGACGATGAAACTTACGTCAAGGCAGACTTTAAACAGCTTCCTGGACAGGAATTTTATACGGCAACCGGACGGGGAAAGGTGGCAGATATTTTCAAGCACATTAAACTGTCAAAGTTCGCGAAGAAATATCTGGTGTGGCAGGCCATCTGTACCTGTGACTTGAAGAGCAACGTTTACATTGCGACCGGAACCGTCAACCAGGAAATTTATCTGAGCGAGTGCCTACAAAAACGTCTACTGCCTTTCCTGAAGCGACACAATTGTTCCGTTCTATTTTGGCCGGATTTGGCATCTTGCCATTACGGAAAAAAGGCCATGGAGTGGTATGCTGCCAACAACGTTCAAGTGGTGCCCAAGGACAAGAACCCTCCCAACACGCCAGAGCTTCGCCAAATTGAACAATATTGGGCCATCGTCAAGCGGAACCTTAAGAAGTTTCAAAAAGCTGTTGTGAGCGAGAAACAGTTGACAAGGCAGACTGGCGAAATCTTATGGCAGGTGTTAAAGTGAACAACCCGGAGATTTGCAATATCTTATGACAGTGAAACGTAGCTGAAATTCGCTCCTGTAATATGAATTAATTGAACTTGAAAAAGTAAAAGAATTTGACTTATTAATAAAAACATTGATCGACTCAAACACATTACTGTTTGACCAAATTTTGATCGGTACACCCTCTAATAAAATTTCAGGTAGGATTTATCATCCATGATTACGCATGGCAATTTTCAACTCAGAATTTTAGTTTTTCGGGCCCTTGGTTTGACATATGCTGCATGTTTTTTACCTCGTTTTGGCTTCGTATGCTTCTTGAAAGTCCTTAATCCATTTCGAGTCTTTGATCGGTCAACGTTACACTTCGAAGTTCCCAGCTTTTTGACCGTATCTCGAACGGAAAAACCTTTTTAGCGGGCGAATGCTTACAAGAGTATCCGCTCAACAGGGCCCGGTTTACGTCCAGATTTTTCCTTGTCCTGAAGGGCAGACTCCTAATCATATTTTTGAATCGCGTTACGAACCTCACCTTCCATTTACGCCAACAGACTCAGCAAAACTTAAGAAAAGTGCACTATATGTGCACGATCTGTTTGCACTTTTCCGGGGAAATGCTTCGCAATGCACCGACACTTGCGACTCACAGAGTTATAGATTTCAATGTAAACAAAGATACACATAAACGATCAGCTGTTTAAATGTCTTCTGGAAGCAACAGTGCCCTAGTAGCACACTTGTTGCAACTTAGTTATAATAACTGCAATGTGATTCAATTAAGTCACAACAAAGTTGTTGCAACCAATTATGACGGATTTGTGCTGCTTGGGTGGCGCATCGAAATCGTGCTTAGACTTTAGACACCGTATACCCAGGTTTTTTTTATAAACTCCAGCCTATTTTCCTGGTCGTGCTTGCTAATGAAATTTCGTTCAGACGCCAAACAGGACGATATAGTTATTAGTGTTGATTTTTACTCCTGACTCGATGAAAAGTAGACTTGACGTTTTCTGAAATACCACCCCATATCATTACTCTTGACACATTTTGAAACCGCTACACAGCCAACTTTTCTTTAGGAATATCTACAAGCTTCGCAGCATATAATCTTCCGTTCACACAGATGTGTTGAGGCCGTCTCAAGATCTCACGCGGACTGAATATCTTAAAATATAAACAACCTACCAGTTCAATTCCAGGCAATGAGAAAGCGGACTCGCTTGCAAAAGTGGGCGCTATGGAAGGCGATATTTATGATCGACAAATCGCCTTCAACGAATTTTTTCCTA
>JASCZW010012524.1:0-28215 GCA_034211315.2 Aedes japonicus
GTTGCACCCCTTCGTCCTTTGTCTCGTTTTTTGTAGTGGACCTTCACATTTTTTTGTATGGATCGTTACGTTTTAAAAACCCTCCCTCCCCCCTTACTGCGTGTCATAATTCATGGACCTTCCCTTTGTACATTTAGGCATTGATGCGTCAGACGATAGGTATCTTGGGACAAAAAAAAAATCCGGAATAATGCCCCAAACATACCAGTAATATTTGATATGACTACCAATGAACTGGTGTTGAAAATCATTAAGATTGATAAGTTAGATGTTACGGTTTGGTTCAGCTTGAGAAGTGGCCACATCTCCCCGAAGATCCAATTCATGGAGTTTGACACGTCACATGAAACGGTTTGGTTCATAAGAGACCGCATCCAAAATACTACTTAAATAAGAAAATTGTTCGTGCTAAAAATAATCTATTATGGAATGTCTTGGGAATCATATTGCATATTCAATCTGTACTGTAGTTTTAGAAATTATATAAAATTACCAATTAAATAAAACTTGGAACAGCTGAATAGGTTAAAATTTCCTTTTCAAAATCCTGCATTATTTTCATATTTGTTGGTCAAAAAGAACAACAGACCGCTTCTGTTTTCTCTGATAATATCTTTAAAAGAAATGTGTCAGGGTTCAGCTAAAGTGCAAGCGAAAATCATCACTTGTGTTTAAAATATTCAAGCAGATCTTTCATTAAGGGTTTGGAATCCAGGGTTATATAGAGCAAGTATATGTCCAAGCAACGTTTTTAAAACGTTTAAAATACCGATGCCTGGCAGTTTTTGGTGCCATATGCAAATGAAAGGCCTATATGGGACAGCCCATAAACAGCGTGGTTCTATTTTTTATGTTCTTTGGCACAACTTTTCAAATTTATAAGGATTTAATATTTTAAATATATTTATATTATTTATTATTTAAACATTTATACATATACATATTTATACATATTTTTGTACAGGAAGGGAGAGAGGGGGCTCATAGCCAATTAGATTCAGTCATTGACGGCTTATATGGTTTTCAAATTATTCATCATGGTTAATACCAATTTATAAGAAATTTTCAAAACATCAAAAAAGTGTATGTTATATCGAGGATACATCGGAGTTAACATGTATTTCTGAAGCTGACTTCGTATTCCAAGCCAGTCAAAACAACAAAGCTACTGTGTATTCAAAAAGAACATTCGTGCATTGAACGAAGGCAGTGCAAAGAACGGCGACATTTTTGTTTTAAAAAGAACTATAGCATGTATGTTTGACAGTTCTGCTTTATCATCTCAAGATAAACCACGAAAAAAAAACGCAGCCATTGAGAGGAAGAGGTTTCATCGATATTTTTTTCAATTTTTCTGATTTGGGCATTGATCTTGTCCAATTGGGAAAAACTGATATTGAATCCATTATTCATCTCTTTTAGCTATAGACTGTTCCAAAAAATGTAAATTCCCGCATAAGACCAACATTTTTCAAATAAAGTAGACCGTTCTGTGATTTCTTATTTATTTTATTCTCAAACATATTAAATAACAATATTTTCCTTCCATCTTTATTTCAATTTGCTTGATGTTTTGTAGGGTAGGAGAGTTCTTTAACTTTTCCCTTAACACTACTCATAAGCTTCTGCACAGTGCTTCCTCCTACCATTTTCACCACTTTTGGTTAATCTTTCTTAGATTTTTAAACACTACCCGCTGGTTTCATGTGTTCTCTCAGCTTAGCCTTTGCCAAAGCCTAAACAAGTTTCAATAGAACGAATCTCTGGGCAGGTTGGTGGATTCATCTCTTTTAGTATAAATACGACATTGTTCATTTTGTACCGCTCTAGTGCTTATATAAAGTAATGGCAGGAAACAAGATCAGGCCAAAATATTGTAGAGTTGTTATGGTGTTTGATCAAGCAACTTATTTTGCAGACACTCGTTCTCGTAGATTTGACCATTTATTGAATATGTCGTAATGAATGGACGATATATTTGTCCACATCCGTATATGGCCTGGCGCACCATTACCTTCCTGCCAAATTTTTCGGTGTAAATAGCTTTCACTGATCCAATAACACAGCCGATTTTTTGGTCAGCAGTTTGTTGTACAGCTTTCGAGCCCTCGGTTTCACAGATTCATCCAGTTTGGTGCCTCGTTTTGGCTACTTCTGCTTCCAACAAGTCTGCAGGCCCATCCTCTCCTTGGCACGCATAACATTAGTCGCCGAAGTACTTAGATTTTTCGCCACATCTTGGACTGATGTTGAAGAATGACGCTTGAAATAGTCCCTTACCTTTCTGTTGATGGTAGGGCCCACGGGACCAGTTCGAACGGGCAAATCTATGAAAGAGCACTGTTGTTGATATCGTAATGCGATTTGAACTGCTCCGAGGCTTACACTTTCTTTTTTGTCAGTTGATCGAAAGACCACTAATGGCACACCGTTTATGCACAATCCGTTTTCTTTGCTTGGGAGAAGGACCATGCATTTTCAAACTTCCGTGCGCAAAATTTAAAAAAAAATTACGCATCAAAACAACAGGATGCAGCAAAAATACTGTAGGTTGAATACTGCACCCATTTTGAATTGACGGTTAGTGGTTAGTGTATTTATCATTATCGGGACAGTCTATATGCAACCCGTAAGAAGTAGAGAGATAAATGAAGATGAAAGCAACACTTTTGACACGAAGTCACAGCAGCAAGACCAACATGCTCGGTTACGATAGAAAAGAAGTGGTGGTTGGTTGGTTCGCACGAAATGCATTTCGTGGGTTGTATAAGGTGAATAAGGTGTACTGCAAGCATTTTGCTTATGATAAGCAGTTCGATGTATGTTCAATATATGAAAACTGTCAGAAGTGTAAGCGAATTCCAAAAAAAAAATCTGTTCAGTGTTTATTCATAAGGCTCCACTCCAGGCCCATATAGTTATATCTACATTAGAAATAGTTGATAAAGATGTTAATCCTTCTCTCTGTTTTGGGTTCTCATGTTCTCTATTGGGTGAAGTTCTGCACAGTTTGGTGGATTGACAGTTTTGGTACGTATCTGACCTTTGTAACCTTATTCCATTCCAAGACGGATTTCGCATAGTGACAAGATGCCAAATCGGGCCAAAACAGAGCTGGAGACTCGTGGCTTCTTATGAACGGTAGCAACCGCTTTTACAGACATTCTTTCTTGTACACATTCTTATAGATAGTGCCGGTAGAGACAAAAATGTTAGATTTTCGATCACAAATACATATGGCCTGCCAAATCAAATACTTTTTCGGGAATTTTGACACCTTCTTTGTCCGGAAATGCTCAGCAACAGCGTTCCTTTGCATTGCTGTTTAAAGTCTTTGAGTACGTATGTTTCGCCGTCCATTTTGATACAGAAAATAATTGCAAAAAAATAGTGCAAGGTTCCTTAGCACGGCTTTCTGCAGTGAAATTTTGCTTTTCATTACGGTTGGGCCCATTTTTTTTCGTTGTACGCCTTCAATCCTTGCTTCTGCTTCCTTTTTGTTCGTATGGTTTTGACTTTCCAACATTGCGAGCCACATTTCGCACTGAAAGATTGAGATTTTCCAAGTGAAACGTTAAAGCGATCATTGAAATAAATCAAAATCTACACTGAAAGAAAAATGTTCGAAACTTAAAGTGGAAGCGTGTTTTATAATTTTGCGTTCCGCTGGAATTTCGATTGTATCTTATTCATTCATGTTTATGATCTGTCAGAAACCAATATCATCAAGCTACTAAGTATATATATTTATATGTACACCAACTAAAATTTTCTCACACAAACCGACACCAGCAAACTAGAAAGCACAAGTTGCAGGCAGTTTATTGGCGGTTTTGGTTTTCGTGAGTTATTTATAATAATACAATGCTTATTTAAGTTTAAATTTGTTTGTTTAAATTTTAAGACATTTTGTCATGCAGAAGAATAATTGAATCCTAGTTTTCTACACGGTTCAACAGGATGAATCATAAAAGTATACATTGCCTTAATATTCTGTTTCGACCACATAAATATATTAGAAAAAACAGTTCGTGTAATATCTTCGTTCAAACCTGTGCAAATCATCACATGCATGCTGCACAGTTGAATTTTCCTTGAATTTTTGGAACTGTGTACAATAGCCAAATCATCACAATAACTGTTGAAATGTATCCGCTGATTTCAACGTCGTCCCATTTAACAATAACTCACGCTGAATGATTAAAGAAACAAACATCTACCCAGTGCCATCCTGCCATCGTGACAATATCCAAACATCTTTCCAAAACATCTGTCCCTAATCATCACCTTCATTATTCATCCCATGAGACAGGCAATTACCGGAGCAGCACAAGCACTCGAAAAGGCCATAAACACCATGTTGTCCGAAAATCCCACATAACGGAGTTGCGTCCGTTTGCTTCCGAAAATCTTCCGAAAATTTCCCACGCAAAATCCCCATTCCAACCCATTGACAAACTCCCCGCTTTCCCAAACTGCCAGAGATTAGTCACCATCTAATAAGCGAAGCGGCGCCCTTGTTGTTACGATCTGTTGAATTAATTTGCCTAGCACTATTTTGAAAATTAAATGTGCTGAACATTAAACGGATTCCGGTTCATTCTTTACGCTTGCCTGCCCGCCGCCGTCGTTGTCGCCATGTTGAACCTTCCGGTGTCGTTACGTGTCGGTCCTCAAGAGTAGTTTGGAAGCGACGACGACGACGACGACGACAGCCAGCACGCCAGTTTGCTTGTTTTCGTCGAAACACCGAAGGACGCGGCGGCGGCGACATGATGTTGATGATGTTGTACTTCATGATGATAATGTTTATGAGGATCATTTTTGAGAGCACGTCCACCGCTTCGCACCGGTGTCCTACGCGTTGGTCCGTGCTTTTTACTACGAACCGTCAGACCACTCTGGCACCCAATCTTCGGAAATCATTTCCCGTTCCATCTCCCCTCGAAAAACGAAGCACATTTTCATCTTCGGGGCAAAGCACAATCTCCACACACTTTTTCGACTACGACCATGGGGAGACGATATTTCACAATAGAAGCACTCATAAAATTTCATATTATTTTAATGTTACGTAATTTGCCGAGAGCATTATCTGAAATTTGTTTACGCCCGAGCTTGGTTGCTCTTGTTGTGCTCTGTACATGCTCTGTGAGGCGGGGAGGAGGCCATGTGAGGACAACAGGAAACGTTCGATGGGATGTTGTAAAGCGCCACTTTCGCCGAAATGGATTGTCGTAAGATAGCTGGAGCGAAATGGTGCTGCTGGAGAGCGCAACAGACACCATTTGGAAACAACAAGAATTCA
Organism: Aedes japonicus; assembly: GCA_034211315.2. Taxonomy (NCBI): domain Eukaryota; kingdom Metazoa; phylum Arthropoda; class Insecta; order Diptera; family Culicidae; genus Aedes; species Aedes japonicus. The sequence goes on from JASCZW010012524.1 coordinate 5,309, forward strand.
CGCGTCCCGGCGCCACCACCGATCGGTAGAGTCCTGATACAGAGCTATTCGATGTTATACCGATAATTTTCGAGGTCTTGTTCCTTTCCCCCGTATCGGCGCGGACAATAATGGGAATGCCGAACCCCATAGACAACCCGTGAAAATAAACATTGGTATAATTTTATTTATGACCCCAGCCAGGGTATGTGTGAGAACAACATCACCACAAGAAGCGGCACGGGATGTTTTCCAAAGCCGTCGGAAAGTGGCAAACGCTTTTGCAAGTGATGTGCATTTGTGGCTGTGAGTATGAGCCGAGCGCACATATTTGCATTTTAACATTTTTTCGGGCTGCGATAAAGCAATTTTCAGCGAAAAGTTTAATATCTTGCAAATGAGGGGAATGTAATTTAATTGGCTATAAATATTTATGTGTTTGCTAGTTGTATCGGTTTATGCGGAAAATGTAGACTGCGAGTTTAGTCTGGTTGTTCGTTCGGTGTGCTGGGTGGTAGATGCATAACACACTAATAAAACATTTTTTGTGGACAAATTTTACTCCTCTGCTTCATAAATGAATTTGTACAAACCAATTTTAGCAAAATTAGCATAAGCATTAGCATTAGCATTGAAGTTTGCACACCTCGTGGATGGAGCTACGATGAGGAATAATTCGTTGAAGACATTGCATGCCACCATGAAACGAACCCAGTTACTGATACGTTTCTTCACGCAAAAATCTCCACGAAGACACTCCTCGATCGCTCACCTGGCCACGTCCATGCAACCGTTGGTGATAGGGAGGATTTGTTATCTACCTTAAGAAGACACGGGGAACCCACGTAGACTTCAGTAGATATCAAAGGAAAACGGAAATGAATAGTCGGAGAGAATAGATTAACAGAATGCCCTGTTTGGTGTACAGAACAGAAATTTAATCAAAAATGGTTGTTGGGAGCATCTAGTCTAAGAAGGTTAAGTGATGCTCCATTTCTCTTCAAAACGGTTGGAACTTTAGCATTAACTATAGTCCTAGCTCCTTATAGCTTATGGTTATAGCGCCATTACTCGCTCTCTGAAAAGAGAAGAATGTCTGAAAATATAAGAACGGATAGTGAAAGAGAACTAGTCAGAATGAAACCATAAATAATATATACTGTCACACCCAAAATCACGTCCAAATTCTACATTAACAACAGCTTCTTCGATGAAATCAGCTTCACGAAAGTGGTGAAAAAACAAACCTTTTACCCAAATAATCTCTTAATAATAATATAATTGAAAGTAAAAAGGAAAAAAAAAAAATGCAAAGAGCTCACCAATATTTCAAAGACGTCCGCGTTCCGCTTTGTAACCAAAGTGATGATTAGTCGGTTCGTCAGCTTCTTAAGCCAGTAGAGGTGTTCTCTAAGCCAAACTTCCCCGAGTGGCAGATATGGCTGATTTTACCCCACTACCCCTTATATTATTGAATAATTTATAGTTATCTTTCCACACGAGCAATTTACTCGCCAAATCATTTATTTTTTACCAAACTTTGACATCTTCTGCTTCCTAACGTTCTCAGGAACATCGAACTTATAATGAGCAGAAAAGAATAGACGCCCTGGAAGTTGCCGGAATTCTGCTGTTGTGTAAGTCTCGTCATCCATAATGGGACAATGCGGTTTGGTCAATAGCTCAGTGTAGAGCCTCCGTGCACGTGATTTCTCCACTTGCATTAAAACACAAGTTACCGTAGAGTGTATCTTACCATTCCCAGCTACCTGCGATGAGAGAGATACGGATCTTCGAGGTACGTGCTCAAAATTATCTGACACTTCTGCTGTTCTTCCGACTCCATCTTTGCAACGATTGCACAGCTAATGGGTCTAATAATGTAATGTAACTAAGATTCTGTCAACGATAACCGGCCTATTTGACCCTCTAGGTTTCTTGGGACCCACAATCCGCACTGACCCGCCAGCATAATTCCCCCCACATACAAACACCTTCAGCGTTTGCGGGCGTGCATGTCAGACGCTGCTTAGGTTAATGTTTTAAGGCGATGGGGGTGGGCTAAGGTTGCATTTTACTACAATGTTATTTCAAGTTCGTATGGCGTTTATGAGGCCATCAGATCATCAGAATTATTTAAAATAGGTAGTACTTATCTGTTCAAAGTCATTGCTGCCCTTGTCTTCTCCTTAACTACATTCCATCACTACAGCCAGGTTACCAGATGCACTGGTACAAACGCCCTTGAATAGTTGCTCTTCCGGGGAACCTGGCCCGACGGCAACTGTATTGATAGTTCAGACTGAGCTTCTCCTTTTCTTATTGTAAATGGCCCGCCAGAGACCAGCACTAGCAAATGCAAGACACAATCCGGGGAAAAATATAACTTTCCTCCGCACCTACATAGCACTAGACCCCGTTTCACGTCTTCTCATTTTATACAATTTTGCTGAACGAAATTGCGGTCGTTTTTTCCAAATAACGTCACCTCCTTATTCCTAACACACACACACACTGATTTATAACATATTATAAAGTTTAATTTTTTGAACGATAAATGAATTTGCTACAAGCGAAAAAAACGTGACAGCTCACGAAAAACTGAACCGTCCACCGCGACGCTTGCTGCGATTTTTTCGCAAACCAATTTTAGCAAAATGTATCAAAAATAATTTAGGAGAATGGTTTCTGAAAAGCAGGTTTGAATGTGATTTTTAAAACTGGTATGTCCAAAAATGACTTTTTTCACATATGTTATGAAAACTTTAAATTTATAAATTGTATTTATAAAATTTTGTTGACATGAAGTCTATACATTAGTCATAGTGGTGTCAAATTTTGAACTAAAAATATTGATAATTGACAAAGTTACAGAAGGTTGAACATGGCATTTTTTGGAACCAAAATTTAGCTCGGATCTTTTTGGCTACTGAGTGTACATTCGACGCGCTCATCTGTCTACAGCTTGATCAGTTCCTAAACTTTTGGTAAACAGTGATCGTTTTCCGGATGCCGCGAATCGAAAAGAGTGTTGACATTCAAAGGGTAGGCATGAAGCTTCATGAAGACTTGAAGAGGATGTCTCGATAAACAAAATAGCGAAACGTTCGGAATTTATCACGACAGCGTAAAACCTATCATCAACAAGTTTGAGAAACACTTATCGTGAGATAAGCAGCCAAGAATAAGAAGAAAACCAGGTCAAGGTTAGTCAACCGCATCCTTCGGAGCAGATCGCTGTAGGTTCGTGATTTGGCTAAAAATGCTGATACCCTTGCTAGAGTTGAGAGAAGAATCAAAAACAACAACCTGGAAACTAACAAGAAGCAGAGAATAGCAACACTAAATGCCAAGCCGAAATCCAAGCTGAAAACCATAGCCAGAATGTTATATAGCCAACCATTTCAACGACGCTTCCAGAACCACAGTTTTACACCAAAGTCATCGACGAAGATGTGAGCACCTCCGAAAAGTCGTTCAAAGTGAAAAAAATTGGAATACGGCTACAAATCATCGATTTTCTACACTAAATGTACGATCAATGCCGAAGTTCACCGTATTGAGTGTTTGCTGAAAGAATGCTTCCATACCATAAGGAAGGTCCATTAATTATGTCACGCAGTAAGGGGAGGTGGCTGTGTAAACGTGATGATCCATACAGAAAAATGAAGGTCCATAAAAAATCGTGACAAGGGGAGGGGTTGTAAAAGGCATTTTTGCGTGACGTAATAATGGACGTTTCTAAGCAGCACAAGGTCCCTCCTTTATTTTGGCCTGCTTCGACATCAGCTCATTACGCCAAAGCCACAGTATAACGGATGCAAAAAAATGGAGTAGATTCCGTTGAGATAGACATCAATCCTACAAATTGTCCACAGCTTCGTCCAATTGAACGCTACTGAGCGATGATATCCTGTTTGGCATAAAGAAGTTTGACATACAGACGTTTGGCATACGGATGTTTGGCCGAATGGATATTTGGCATAAAGACATTTGGCCCAAGGGACGTTTGGCCAAATGGACGTTGCTGATCGTGATATTGAAATAAAATAAGTCAATGTATATTTATACGTATTCTTCATTCAAATTGTGAAGCACTCATATACTTGTCCCATCTGTTTTGCTTAAGTTTGATCATATTATCCCTCACCATGTTTTGATAATCGTCATTCATTTTGAAGCTAGATTATTTTGAGAAAGTAAATTGTAACTATTGTTCAAAAGGACGAATAACTCATTTGAGAAAAGCCGAAATTTAAAATCAGATTCTACTGTGAAATGCCATGCCAAGTAATTTTAGGTTTCAAAGCCATTCAGCCAAATATCTTTTAATCATTGGATTTCAAGCAACGGGTTAAAAGTAAAATAAGAAAAATGCAATTTTATTAAAGAAAAATTATCAAATATTAGTTTCTGACATAACCAGCCAGTTCAAAATTTCTCAAATTGAAATCCATGAAATCATGAGACTTGCATTTGTTTGAAAGGAGGAAAAATCTCTCATAAGAGTTTTATATCGGGCAAGCGATTCAATCATAAGTTCGCTTTTGGATACAGGAATATGCTTCGTCAAGTGAAGTGTTTTATTTCGTTGATCAGTAAAACTCAAAAGAACTGCTCTTGTTTGAAATAAGGAACAATCTCACAAAGAGTAATAAACCAGCAGTAATTCGATCTGAATACAGGAATATATATCATCATAGAAGGCCCATGTGCAAAGACTCAAAAGAAGGTAGCTTTCGGAGGAAATGCATATTACTTCAAATATATAAAAAAATAATGACCCATTCTGTCTAGCTGTTTTACACGATACATATTTCCACCTAAAATCAGAAGTCTACGAGTTTATCAAAACAAATTCATACTTCTCATGTCTATGGGCAAATGGCCGAAAACCATTATTTGCATTTTTGAACACAAAAATTTCGTTTTTTAGTGAAGTGATATAGTTGAAACTTTATTAGAATGCTTATTACTGCAAATGCGCATACATATTGATAAACTCTAAGTGCAATAAGTCTATAATATCTAATGCGTTCGAGAAAGTTTTTTTTGGTTCCGTATTTATTTTTTTAGATCTTATGCATGCGTTTGAAAATACATTTATAGATTCTTATTTCCTTTTCTCTGCAATACATTTTTGCTAATAAACAATTTTCGGCCAAACGTCCATTCGGTCAAACGTCCATTAGGCCAAACATCGATTCGGCCAAACGTCCATTTGGCAAAACATCCATATACCTACTGGGCTATCGTCAAGTGCAACTTCAGGAAGATTGGTAAAAAGTGCAAGACCATGGAAGAGTATGACCAACCACGTTGAACGTTATTAGTATTTTAAACAGTCATTCAGTAGTTTGCACGGTCGAGATGATAACGGCGCTAAAGAGGAATACCACGCTGAGGGGCCCAGCCTATGGAACTCTTGCCGAATAAGTCCTGGAAGAGAGAGTAGAGCTGCGTATCATCGCCACGCAAGTAACACTCCACTGCAAGAGCCTGGATGAGATCACAGAAGCGTGCAAGATCTCCGTAGCCCTCAAGGTGAAATGCGAGATCGAGGTAGTCACAACAGCCAACTGCGGCTGCGGAGACCATCTGGGACCCAGATAGCCACGATACAAATGTTGATAACTGCAGCGGACTTGGTTCTGAAAGTGGCTAGGCTCAAAGTGAGATGGTCGGCCCACTGAGCTTTCATCATTCGCCAAAGGCATGCTTTAGATGCCTTGAAAGTGGGCACCTGGCGTAGGAATGTAAAGGTAATGAAATGAGTAAACAGTGCAAGGGGTGTGGAGGTGAAAACACAAGGCTTGGGAAAGCACGGAGTCACTCAAGTGCCTAGTGCGCCTGGAAACCGGCCGACAAGCACGGGATGCCCAATGTTCCCGGTCTATAAGAGGAAACCAAAAAGCTAACCACAGTGCATGTAACCCAATTAAATCTGAACCACCGTGAGGCAGCTCAACAACTTCTGTGTCAGGCATTTTACGAGTCGACAACGGATATCGCCATAATATCCAACCCATACCGTATTCTGACTGGGAACAGCAAACGGGTTGTGAATAGGTCCAATATGGTGGCATTATGGACGACGGCAATTATCCGAACTAAGCGGTCGTAGCTACCTCAAATGAGTGTTTTATGGAAGATTAGGTGCAGGGGATGTTCTTCTGCAGCTGCTATGCGTCGGCTAACCAGTTTTTACAGATAGATGGTTGATAGCATTACAGTTCTTAGGAAGGTCAAATCTTAAAATGGAAGGTCGCCGGTGCACTGGTGAACAGAGTTGATCTCTGATCTCCGTAAAACATGCCTCCGTAAAAAACGGAATATTAAGAGAGCGCAGTTGGATGAGCGCTGTTGGAAAAAGTGGCACTAGTTGCCAGATTTAACTTCTTCAAATTTATCACCATCCAACACCACTTCGCTGAATACACCACTATTGGCGTCATGTTGTCTATCGGCGATCATGTAAACCGTCTTGCTGGTATTAACTGTGAGACCCGTTCTAGCTCTTCAGCGGCTTGACTGTCAATTCCAATGTTATTGATGTTCTTCTAGAACCTAAGAGCATGTGCAATTTTGTGACGATGGTGTCGCTCGTTTGCATACCAGCTCTTCAAATAGCTCCTTCGAGAGCAATGTTGAACAACAAGTTCGAAAGCGCATCTCCTTGTTTTCATCAATTTAAGGTTACAACAGATGTAGAAATCTAATTCGAAACCCGTACACTTGATTTCGATCCATTAAGGAGTTTATTAAGGATTTGTTGCAGGGTTAACAGTAAATCCGTCGTTGATCGGCCCTCTCGAAAACCAGCCTTGTATTCGCCGACGAAGGACTTCTCCAGCGGTCTCAATATGTTAAACAGAATACGTTACATTATTTCGAGCCTGCTGAACCTGATCATCACCACGGCTGTTTTGCTCCAAAAAGTTCAGGGTGGTAATGCAGAGATGTCTGGACGAGGGTATCTTCCCAGATGCTTTGAAGTGACAAATCGTTGTAATACTTCCAAAGGCAGGGAAACTAAAAGATGATCCATCGGTGTATAGCACGATATGCTTGTTGGATACGACGGTTAAGATGCTTGAGTGGATTATCCTCAACAGGCTTTCGAAGTACACGGAGGGACAGACTACCTGTCAAACAACCAGTTTGGCTTCCAAAAAGGTAATTCTTCTGTGCAGTGGCCACCCTTGTTCCTGGGATCTGGAAAACTACTGTCAGAATCTCGTGTCTACAACACAGAAGCGGATCAGAATGTGTTCACTCTATTGACCTAGTAGAGGGATGGATGTGCTCCAAGAAATTGGATTTAGACCATCAACAAGGTAAGTGTATTCAACCAGCGAAACTTGGAGCAGCAGGCGACGATTTGCGCCTTAAAACGGTCCTTGACGAAATTGGAGTCACGGCAAGCTGTTTTGAGAGAGGGACCGAGACCTATTTTTTTCAGGAGATTTTTTCAGAAGCCTGGTTTGCAGATTTTCCTTCCTGACCAAACAAAAAAAATAGTTTGTTAGTGGCCATCAAAAGGGACGCTGTTTTAGCTTGTAAAAGTGTTCGCCTTAGAAGACTTGCTGGATATACCTGATGCGGCTTTGGCACATTACGTGGAATGACTTTTGGTCGAATTACATTTGGTAAAAATAGAATTGATCGAATAGTCATTTAGTTGAATGGTTGATTGGTCGAATGGACATTTATTCGATTGGTGTTAGTTTTTCACACTTTACTTGTTGGTAGTTTTAGTTTCTAGGCAAGATTGCGTACCGTCAACGTAGGATTTGGCTGTTGTTTGTACAAAATGCGTTTCCGCTCTTTCACTTGATTCGACGCCATTTTATCAAATGCAACAAGAATGTTAACATGGTGTATCACAAAATAAAGTGGAGAGATTCAGCTGTCGTATAATAAAACGTTTCAGCGATTTGTGAAATTATTCAAAAACTACACTAAAAAAAGTGTTTGAGAATAACGTGGACAGGCGTCTCAATTGATAGCTGCAAATAAAACACTTGCAGACTAGAAGGCGAAGCTACATCCAAAATACGTCTATGGCTTTGCTGTTCAAACTGATCAACTACAGCTAGCGTAATAGGCCAATCTGCTCCGATCTTGAAGTTGATGTCATGTATCCGGATTACAACAAGAATACATTGTCGAGTCGAGTTCACGCATCGCGTACGAAAAGAATGCCCAAGTCGGATTCATTGCAAAGTTGGACTAGAAAACGTGAAAGCAAACCTCAATTTATACTTGTAGCTTGGCTCATTACAGATCTCCGATGACAGCACCAGGAAAGAAGTACAAAGCCTCATTATGTTTGACAATCATACCTAGTCTGAACTCCTAAGGAGACTAAGATCGAGAAAAGTTCGCAGAATAAAAAAATTGACCATCTACAAGACAACAATTAGAGTGGACCATGTTTGTGGAGGACCAACGTACCCTTAGGAATACAGTTGGAAGACGGAACTAGGAAAAGACGAATGTACCATGAGTTGCTGGGAGGACTTCCCACAGTTCTCATCGCTACAATTGGTAGACTATGGTAGACTATGATAACGAAGAAGAAGAAGAAGAAGAAGAAGAAGAGGTGCTTAACTTGCAAGGTAAATCAATTAAGAAGAAGGCGACCTGTGATCCGTTTTCAAAATGCGAGGCTGGTGAATTGCAGTTCTGAACCGAATAGGTCTTAGACTGACTGGTAAAGTAAAGCGTATACCGTTTAAAATCTGCCCACACAAAAAGAATTATAAAAAGTTTTCATCCGATTATCCCAAAATGTTAAAAGAAATAATAGAAATTATTTTGGTCATTGAATTTAATTCGCCTTTATATTCGAATGCATGAACCTTGGCTTCGACCCCAGCCATAAGGTTCTACACGACCTCAGAATTGACAGTTTCTTGCATTTTTACCACTCTAGCACGTCCTTCGTGTAGCGGCATGATGAGAAATCCGGCCAGAAAATCGTCGGACCGTCGTGAGCCTTCAGAAGAAGGAAAATCCACTTTTGGAGATATTCTTCCAAATACACCAGTCCTTTCATGTTACTTGCGGTAACATGAAAGGTCTTCGTGGTCGTACAACTTCCGGGTACATGGGGACGACCCCGGCGTAGTGGTTAGCATCCATACCTTTCACGCCAAAGTCACGAGTTCGAATCTGACCCCCAGACAAGTTACGAAAATACCCAAAAAGATATTTCAGTGACTACGACGGGAGATGAACCAGCCCAGGGCTGAAAATCTCGATAATAGAGGGAAAAAAAAACTTCTGGGTACGGCTTTTTGCGACCGTATTCTGTTTCCCGTCATCGTTTGGGGACTTCTGATGTATGTATGTAGTATGTAGTCCAGCCCGAGTTTTGGTGTGCTGTACGGAAGTCTTGCCCAGAGCAACTTTTATGCAACTTTTTAGCTACATCTCGAACTGAGGCGTTCGACTTCTGTTTAAAGGCCCCAACCACGCGGTTGTGATCGTTCTCGTTGACCTGGCGGTTTTTATCGGATCTTAGAATCCGTTCAACATTCAGACGATCTTTGAACCGTTTTATGACACCAGAAATTGTGGAATTCGCGATTCCCAACTTTTTTTTCCGACGGCACGATGTGACAGATCCTTATACTCAAAGTACTCGTGCAAAGCTTTTTCTCGCACGCACTGTTCTTTGGTCACGGTTTTGAAATCTTTTACGCACCTAATGAAATCAATTCTTGGAGTATAAACAATATACATTCAACTATGTCTACGCAAAGTTTCAGAATGCCTGGTTACTCACTCCATTCTGAGGATACTTGCACTTACAACAAGCCCCGCATAATCAAAGTACGAACATCAAATGGATATTGGTATTGTGTATGCACTTCCACCAACAACATATATTATGATTTGAGGATGACACGTATGTATTAAGCATTATCGTTAAATTTAGTTTTAACTAGATAGGTCTCACCGGAAAATCCCTCTCGAAGATCATGCGCGTTGTAGTAGGTGAGAGGGCTTATCTTATGCGAAAGGTCGTCATGTGAGACCAAGAACAACATCAACAGTGATAGTATCATACTCTGCTTTCTTTAAATTACCACGTCGTAGTACGTTTATTTTAAGGCACTAAAAGAAATTTCAACATCGTGGGATCCCAGAAGTGAACAGCAATTTCTGCTAGAACCAAAGATGTTAAGAGAAAGTATCGATAAGTCCAATAGAGCTCGGGTGGGGAAATTGAAAAGAAGTAATTGAAATTGAGCGTAGAGCAGTTAAAGAAACATTACTGGAGTTGTGTTTTCAAAACCTCTAATTTGACATTGATTTCCTTCACCTGTGGTCTTTAGGGAATGTAACAACAGAGATTTCACATTGCTAGAACCATTCTGTGCCATTGGCGGTACTTGAGCACGATCAAGCGCGTACATTTTTGGCAGTCAAGGTGGCGAATTCTAAATTCAAATATTTACTGACTCTAGCAACATATTATTCAGCTAGGGATCAGACCTTTGAATTGATAAAAGGTCGTCGAAAAGAGTTACTTAAGACAGACTCTGACAATGAATTAAAGGCTAAGGTTTTATTGAAATAGTAAGACGCAGAGGGTTCACTTAAGGAGGCGAGTAGCCATAAGGCCACAGAATAATTCTTATCTTTATCGGTCCGATTTGTTTAGATAGTCTCTTGAATTAAAATCATAAAAAATATAACCCAGATTTACAACTAGAACAATCGCTGGAGTAAAATGTAACGTATCTTTAAGATTCAATCATCTTTTTTGAACCATTTCTGTTTTAGTAGTTTTTTGTTTTATTGCAGAAAGATCAAAATTCTTAAATTTCACTTTATATAAGGTCATTTTCTATAATGTGAAATTTGAAAATTCAAGATCTTACTCTGCCATATTTCATTGTAGGGCGGAAATGTGATCAACGGATTTTAGGGTCTTTTTTGGTATTTTTTACCGGTCCAGAAAGTCTAACCACCCACCATAATCTGTCCCTGTTCCTTCCCATGGAGTTTATGTGGTCTGAATAGACTGAGTTACTAGGCTGATGCAAAATTTGAAATATTTGCTCCCCTAAGCTTAATCGACGCCAATTTGGGTCCTGATAGTCCCCAATAAATTTTAACACATTTGGTTTTAATTTGGCTTTGCACACGCTATTCAAAAATTTGTATGGAATTAGTATGAAGAGATCTCAAACTTACATTTTCCAGATCCCTTACATCTTGATATTATGTCCTTAAACCAAATCTTATATACATTCATATAGTGTTAGTTGTCCAACTATCAAAATGCTGAAGAATACCTGACATGCAAATTTTTATGCAAAAATTCTTCATACTAATTCCCATACAAACTTTGAATAGCGTGTGCAAAGCCAAATTAAAACCAAATGTGTTAACATTTTTTGGGGACTATCAGGACCAAAATTGGCGTTGATTAAGCTTAGGGGAGCAAATATTTCGAATTTTGCATCAGCCTACTAGTTACTCATCCTTCATCATCGGCTTTGGACTGACTTGCCCTCTTATTGCCCCACCAAACACTGCAAAATAAAAATGAAAATGAAATCAGATAGGTCTCACCGGAAAATGTTTATTATGATCAATCTTCATTTGGTATGGAAATCCGTTTTGCCTCTATTCGCTCCACTATTCGCCAAATATTTTCACCTTGTTCTTTTCAAAACGAACAGCACGAATACAATAAATATTTCAAACACTGGTCGAGCACTCGACACCGAGAAGAAGTCTGAAACTCGCAGACTAAATAGGCTTATCTGTCAAAAGATAAGCTTTCTGCAATGGAATGTAATGGAATTTGCTCGCATTTACTAGTGAAAGCTTAAAAAAGTGCTTCAGTTTTTATTTTTATTTTTAGAAAAAGTGATCGTGGACCAGCAAACTTCTCCAAAAGTTTTGGAAGGTCTTTTTTTTGGAAAATAATCTGATCGCATGGAACCTTGTATTGAAATTTCTGTAATATTTATAAAAATTAGAAAGTTGCAATTTTCCATTTTGTAACTGGTTCTACTTTTGAGTTTTAGTAGCAGGTTTTTTAATAGCATTTTCGTTCATAAATAAAGTCATTTAATTTAACAACTGCATCAATTGATAAAAGCATGTAAATCACAGCTGCAGAGATATTCAAATCTCTATTATGTATAAAGAAATGTTCCATTCGTGGGCAGCGCCTGCTGCGTTCAGATAAGTAAGACTCTGATCTTGTACCCCAAAATCAACACCATTGGAAACAGGACGACCAACAAACTGGGTTGGACGGATAATCCTGCATCACTGAAATTGTACACATATCCAGTGCTCAAAAATCAACAAAACGCTTCAGCTTTCAAACCCTATCTTTTTTTTCATTATTTTAATTTTACATGAATTGAACCATTCATGGGATGATCCCTTCAATTCCTCCGGTAATTAAGCTGATCGACGGTGACAGTTAGCAGATACAGTTGAACAATATTTTCCGTTCATCAAACTCCGACCAATAACGTCCATCCTGTTTCGCCTCCGGAGTAAAAAAAAAGCAGAATCGAAACATTTTTCCAAACAACTCCTGCATTGGAATGCAAACATAAAACATTCATTTCCAGATGCGTTGTGTTTGCTTTTGCGCTTTTGGTGCCCACCTAAGCCGGGCATCATCTCATCGGTTCAATACATTCTATCAGTCGTCATAAACTCCTACTGGGATGCATCCGACGCTCTCGCAAGGGCGCATTGGCCAGCTCAATGCAGTCAGAGAAATTGAGAACTTCCCACTGGCCGCAGCCCACTGACTGACTGGCTGTTGTTTTTTTTTTTTTTCCTTCTGCCGGCTTCCACCCCACGTTCCATAGTTTTGATTGATCCGAGGGCCACTTTCGACGTTCCAACTGGATGTGCGTTGTCTGTTGCCAGCGGCAACGGAAGCTTCATCCCTAGCTCAGTTTCACGTCCTGGAAAAATGGCCATTCGGATGCAGTGCGCGATGTTTAAATTAATTAACTTTTTGTTTCGACACATTGAAACTCGGAAAAGGATAAACACCTTTTTCCAACCATCCATCCCGTCATCCGGTTCGTGTGGACGCTTTATGATACGCGAATGCCCGCTCGTAAGCAATTCATTTTTGTGCCAAACCTTGGGGGTGGGGAGGCGTGGTTACCGTCGTCGCACCTAACCGGATAAAAGTGAAAACAAAGAACCGACTGCCAGAGGAAGAATCTGTTTGCTCGGAAAATGAAATGTTTGGAGAAGCTTTTTCCCGTTTTGGTGCCGAGCAAGCCGAACATCGGCTGTTCGATGCTGTGAATGTTTGTATGAGAATGTGTGTGTGCTCACGCGAGATGGGATACGTGCTGGTGGGAATGTTTGCGTTGAATGTGGGAGTTGTTATGTTTTCTGCTTTTGCAAAGTAACCAAAGTTACATCCTTGCGATGTATGAGGATGTATTTTTTGCTCTCTTGTTTACATTTTAGACTTTTGAACCAACTTTTTAACAACTGAAGAATATGTAGGACATATTTTGATAAATTATTGTCCAACCGGAATAAAAATGGACAGAGGAAGGTGTTTTCCTGATAGAAATTCCGATTGATTCACAGGTTCAATGCGATAGACCTGCACGGTTCGTATAGTACCCTGTGTTTACTATAGCCAAAGACTCGGAAAAATCGGGAAATGCGGGAAAAATGCGGGAATCCAAAATCTTCGGGAAATATGCGGGAAAAAGGCGCGAATTTCAAAAGTCATCGGGAATGTTTGTCAAATGGAAGGAACCATACTCACACCTTTTTCAATTGATTTGAGTAGCGTTTTTGTCATTCACTCGGTCCCCCGATCTCATTGTTCAGCCTGTTCAAACCGTACCGCTCAGAGCATCTTCAGCGGTGGTCTATTTTAACATCTTTTTAGTTGATTTGCATCAGCAAACTTGAAAAGAACCAGCTAAAATAGACCAACTTTGCGATCCCCTCACCGGTGTAGTATTTCTTGTTGTTAAACCCACCAACACTTATAATCTTGTCAATCATACAAAATCCAGAGATCAGAAGTTTTTTCGCAAACTTTTTACCATGGCCATGCATGGATTGGTTTGAGTGGTGGTGAGTGTGTGAATGCATGCATCTCGTTTAAACGATATTAGATAGTGCTGATAATGATAGATAGTGCCACTCCAACATGCCAAGGAATATGATCCTAGACATTATGCGACAACTAGAGTCAACAGATGACTTTTTCCAGCTGTTGCGATGCAGTTGGATATGTTGGCCTTAGTGTTATATGGGTGCACTGCAGCTTAACGAATGATTGCGTATGTCCTCAGCTAGTTCTCTCGACGAAAATTTGAGGGTTGGTGACCCTGAGAAATTTTTGCAAATCTGTCCTTAAGACTTACGGCTCGCAGTATTTACGCCCCCAATATCGGAAAAGGTTAAAAAACTGATGGACAAAAATTTTCTCCCAAAATTTCGAAAAAAATCTTGAGAATTCAGTGCACTTAGAAACTCAGGGAACTTATCAGAAGCTCGGTATACTTTTAGATTTGATTTAGACTTTCCCGAGGTTTAGCTATTCTCGCTGATGTCAATGGAACATACCATAAACATCAGGAACTTTCCAGAAAATCGAGGGCTTTCCAGAAATTAAAGGTTCTTCCTAGAAGTTCAGACAACTTTCCTGAAATTCAGATTGTTTCTTAGATATTCAGGGAATTGTCTACAAATTCAAGGAGCTTACCACGAGTTCAGGGAAGTTTCCAAAAGTTAATGGTTTTTCATAGAAGTTAAGGGGGCTTCCAGAAGTTTACAAAACTTATCAGATTATTTTGGGTATTTTTTAGAAGTTCATAGAAGACTCACGATGTTCAGGGAACTTCCCAAAAATTCAAGGAACTTTCCAGAAAATTAAAGAACTTCTAATAGAGAACAGTCAAGAAATTCATGAAGCTTTTCAACAGTTTGTGGATCTTCCTAAAGGTTTATTGAACTTTTTAGAATTTCATGAAACTTGCTAGACATATACAGAACTTCTTAGAAGTTCAGCGAACATGTAGGAGTTCAAAAAACTTCCTTGAAGTTCAGAGTTTTTCATGAATTCAAAAAACTTCTCAGAACTTCAGGAAATGCTCACAAAGATCATGGAACTCCCCCAAAGGTCAGGAAACCTGCCGAAATTCAGAAAATGTCCCAGAAGTTCAGGGAACTTTCCAGAAGGTCGGAAAAACTCCCGGGTGCTCAGGGGATTCAGCAATTCAGGAAATTTATCAGTAGTCCTGCGATCTTCCAAGAATTTCAGAAAACTTCCTCCAAGATCGGGAAACTTTCCAAGATTAAAGCTTGCTTCAGATAGAATTGGAACAAAAACAATTGCCTGTATTTCAGTTATTTATTATTGAGTTCAAGATCTTTTTTACACAAATGCAGCGTTTTCTTCATACTTTTAAGAAAAAAAACGTATAAAATTATTCGTCATGGTTTCGAAGGAATTCTCGAATTTTTCCTGTAACACGGCTCATTAGGCGGCGCACACCTTCTTCGTCCATCGTTTTAGCTATCTTATTTTACCAGGTCTTCATCTGATTGATGTCTTTGACAACCTTTCCCTTTGCCTTGAGTCTCCTCTTCATGATTGCCCAGTATTTCTCAATAGGGCGGAACTGGGGGCAGTTGGGTGGGTTAAGGTTTTTCGGAACAACCTGGACCACTTTCTCTGCATACCATTCTTGAACGACTTTGCTGTAATGACAGCTTGCCAAATCTGGCCAAAACATTACGGGATGGTCGTGGGATCGAATGAACGGCAAAATTCGTTTTTGGAGACACTATTTTTGGTATTGTTCCGACGTCATTGTCTTATTTGTAACGAAAACTTTCGTATTTTTTGCCACAGCTGCAAATGCCCTGCCAAATCATGAATTTTCGTGCAAATTTGTCGGCAAAAACAAATTTAAATTTGGCTGGAACATCCCCCCGAGCCGTTACCAAGTAAAATTTTTGACCTGGGATTTGCCCGAAGTCAGCCTTGACATAGGTTTCATCGTCCATCAGAAGACACCCGTCGAACTTGGTCAGCACCTGGTCGTATAGCTTCCGAGCACGGATTTTGGCCACACTATTCTGTTTTATGGTCCGATTTGGCTGTTTGCTCGATACGACTTGATTGCTTTCCGGAGTCGAGTTCTCCTCACGGTACTATGGGCAGCACGGAATTTTCTGGCCAAATCACGGTCCGACAGATTGGGATTCCTCTTAATCGTCTTCAAAATCTTACCACGCAGTTTCCGGTCGACAGTTCCACTCCGACGATTGGCTTGAGGCTTCCGAATCGTCGTCAATGTTTCCTTATACCGTTTGATAACGCACCATACGGTATTTCTGGGCAATTTCAGCTGTTTAGCTAGCCTAAACATAATAATTTCTGAAATGATGCAAAATAGATCCGGTATAAAACAAAATTTACAAACACCAGCGATGCTGCGATTTTTTTGCGTTTGGTCTAAACAAATAAATCCAAACCACGATTCGAACCACCGTTGAAGATGCCCTTAGAAGATCTGGCTACACGGCTGTAACAGGTGAGGCCAGAAATGAACTTTTCTTTCATGTGGTGGCGAATTGCGTTTGTAAGGGTTTTAACACATGGTGAAAGAAGAATTTGGGCAGCTGTGACGTTGTTTGCCGGATTCCAGAGAAAAGAAAAAGGTTTGGACAAATTTTGGCTAGAACCAAGAGGGAGCTACCAAATTTGACAACATTTGTTGAAAATTAGCTCATCCTGTCGCACAAAAGGCGTATTTTAAATAAATGGAAAGTGTCTGATGGTAAATCAAATTGAAACAGTTTGGGAGCTCAGAGATTTAGCTACGAGTAATTTATATTAACTCATCTTAACAGTCGGAAAAATAAGGCAAAAATGCGGGAAAAATTCGGGAAAAATTGCGGGAATTTTTATCTTAAGATTGTGTGGCCACCCTGTACACTATCCGCCGTAGTTTCAAAAATAGGATCGGGAAAACCACCTTAAGCCAAGTCATTTCCCCCCGCTGCTCTCTTATTCGTGAGAACAATCTATTTCAATCAGTACATCATCCTGAAGATTAAAGCATTTCGCCTCAAAACACAGTCGTCAGCCCTCTTCTTGTGCCACAGTTCAGCGCCATGAATTTCTAACGAACACACCGAAGACAACGTGCCAAATTAAATAAATTAGGGTTGAAGAAACACTTCGCCAGTCATTATTTTTCGTCACTTTCATCCCAGGCAGCCCAGCATCTTCAATATCTCCATTCACATTATCATCGTCGTCACCATCTTTCCTGTGACTGTTCAAGAGCTCCGAATCCACTCGACATAATCCAAAGACACCAACAACAACAACGAAAACAAAGCAACTCGTCACTTTTTCTCCGCTGCTTCCAAAGAGTGTCCTAGTATCTTGTAGTACATGCTCTGTTATGGTACGGCTCTTCATCGTTGTTTGCCTGTTTTTCTTAACTTGTTGTTCTTCACTAGGGCACTACTATCACCCCGACCCGCAACTACTGGGAAGGTGCTCGGTGTCTTTTTTAGCATTCCCAGACGAGTGGGTTGAAAATTTCAACTCAATCCACATTTTCCCACCCTGAGACCCCTTCCTTGAGTCGATTCCAGGCATCACAATTTTCGATGAGTCCTGCTTTTTTCCAGTTGAAAAAACTCTAGAGTGTGTCGCTCTAGAAGTGTTCAGATGAGAGGAAGAGTGATAGGTGGGGTTTTTTAGCGAATTTAACAACACGGAACGTTGATGTCTTGCACACTCACTTGTCCCGAAAAATATCCCAAACTTGAAATGATGCTCTGTCACCGTCTTCTCCGGGACTTTATTTTTCGGGGCCGTAACATTGAATGAAGTGCCACTACTGGGTGGAAGGGCGATGAAAAGCGAAAATGAAACTATCCCAAAGCAGGGACCCTCTCCTCGCCATTTTGGGCCTGCCTTTGAAGCCTCACAGTGGAAGAGGTTGAGGTTGGTGGTAGGATTCCAGCAGCAATGTTGTTTGGATGTGAACATTGCAAGCGAAAGCGAAAGCGGTTGCAATCATTTCAATTGCATTTGGCAATGTTTGAACGCGAAGGGAAATGATTATGTAAATTGCAAAACCTTGGCTCTAGCGTTGTTATCAGGACAAATTGAGATCACTCGTTCGAAGGACGCTCGACTGCAGCGTGTTTTGATTTTCGAAATAACTACGAAGGCTTGTTGATTTTGGTGGGTTGAAGTTGCCTCCTCGGTTTTAGGTACCCTTCTGGTGAAATTGGAAATTTCCTGCAAAACCGTACTATTAGGGTTGTAAGTACTGACTCCTTTTTTGACGTAGGACTACGTCCTTGTTTTGTATACTGGGGTGCAATTTAAAAAATCGCATTGTGGCTGTCACGAAAAGTTGTGAGATTTTAAGCGTTAATATCTCAGTCATTTCTCAAAAGATTTTCAAAGTTGTTACACCAATGCTTCGGGAATATTTCTATGCATTAAATTCAATAGAGAACATTGTTGATTTTGCGCCAAAAAGTATTGAAAAATTCATAAATGTTAAGCCTTATCTTCAAAAAATATACTAACTTCTTCACGTCTAAGGGTTATATATAACCAAACATCCAATCTACAGTAGTAACTAGAGCTAGTTGGGCTATAGAAAGTTACGCCACGTATTCAAGCATATTCAGTGAATATTTTCAAACGAAAAATACACAAAAAAATAATCTTGAGTTGGTCTAGGTCATCCAAACTGTTCTGGCAGTCAGAACGTAAGATTCACAGTTGTAACAGTAATTTTCAAGCTCTACCAAGTTATAATAAATATTCAAACATATTCAGTAATTATTTTTAGAGGTCTGGCAAACGTTATAAAGCTATGTGACATGTTTCAGGTCATCCAAGCTAGCCTTGAGATCAGAACTTAGGACCTACAGTTGTAACAAAAGCTTTCTGGGCTATGCAAAGCTTCGATGTTTATTGAAACATATTCATGAAATATCTTGAAAGACCAACAAACATTATAAGATCATTTTCGGATGTTTTAGGTTATCTAAACTATCCTGGAATTAAAAAAGTTAAGTCTACAGCTGCAACTGTAGCTTTCTGGGCTAAAAAATAGTGACAATGTATTTCACTCGATTAAATGAGTCTTCTGGAAGGCCAACAAATAAAATAATTCTAATCACGAAAAGAGCTCTTGAGTTCAGAAGTTGGATGTAGACGTTACAGTAGCTTTATATCCTATTAGAGGTGACGATGCGCATTCAAACACATTCAATGAATCGTCTGTAAGGTCTGTAAGGTAAAAACTGATCTTGACTTCAGAACTTATGATATATGGTAGTAATCGTAGCCTTTTGGGTTATGAACTAAAGTTATATGTTTCGCATAGAATATCCCAACATAGAATATCCCCCTGTTCCACACAAAAAGAATGATGGGGAAATATTTGCCGAATAGCGGAGAGCTTCTCCTTTAGAGACCTAAGTGCATCCTTTAGCATCACAGGGTGGCCGTCCAAATGAAGACTAAACATCAGCAACAATTTCCGGTGAGATCTATCCGATTATAACTAAATTTGAACGATACTACTAAATAAGTGCCATCGTCGAAACAATATGACTTTGATGATGGAAGTGTATGCACAATGCTAATTTCCATTTGAAGTTTTTACTGTATCTATGCGGGGCTGGTTGTAAGTGAAAGTGACCTCGGAATGGACGTAAGTAACCAGGTATTCTGAAATCGGGCACTGGAACTCAACAGAGCTATCACCTTCCAACTCCCGGGCTAAAAATGTTTGTTGTGTCGACAAAAGTTCGTTTAACTGCAAACATTTTTCTTCCATAAAAACACTACCGGGCGGTGGGCGTTGGATTGAACATACACCCACAGAATATCCCAAGATTATCTCATTATGTCTGTTGGTCTTCCAATACATTCATTGATTATGTTTTAATACATATCAGAACATTTTATAGCGGATAAAGCTACTGTTACAACTGTAGATGTTAAGTTCTGAACTCCAGGATAAAAATATGTTTCCTTCTTTTTTCAATCATTTCTGTGTTATTGAGCACCAAGTCAATCAGAATACACTATATTTTTTAATAACGCTTGGAAAAAAATTAGGCCTAAACGGTTTAATTAAAACAAAATTGCATTTTACAATCTAAATGGCTAACATTTCGTTACGTAATCCTACGTTATCAGTTCAAACAACCTGGGCTGTACCACCTAGTTTCTGAGAATGGGTACAGCCCTACCAAAAATATCACTGCACCCATACCTTGATTCACCAAACCCTCAAAATAGAGGACATCATCTGTCGGAAGAAAACTGGGTCCCCCGAGTACACGGATGAGCAAATAGTGACCGTGAAATCGCAGGGCCAATGGATGACGAAGAACTACCGCGTCGTTCGTGCTGGACGATGAAAGCTACTTTTCGCTCTCGAAGATCCACATTCCATAAAATGATAGCTACTATTCGAGCGACAAGTCGGCCACACCCCCTTAAGTAAAATATAAGTTTAAACATGAATTTGAAAAAAAAAATTGGTGTGCATCACCATATCGGACAGAAAGATTTCAAAGCCGTGGTTCAAGAGTGTCTTGAAAAAATTCTTCTGCCGTTCTTGAAGGAGCATGGAAAGTATGTCTTCTGGCCGGACATTCCCATTACGAAAAGAAGACGCTGAAGTATCTTGAGCAGAAAAAGATACTGTACGTGCCGAAAGAAAGGAGCCTGAACAACTTGCCCCAGTGCTGTCCCATTGAGGATTTTTTCGGCTCCGTTAGTGCCCTAGTGTACAAAAATAATTGGCGGGCCAAGGATACGAAGCTGTTGACCACAAGGATTCGTAATTGTATCCGGAAAATGGACGTCAGTGCCGACCAGCGTAATTGTGAGAGCTTCGCGACTTCGCCATTTCTCAAATATTAATTGACGTTTTATGAAGAATAAACATTATGTGTTTATTAAGATATACTGAATTTGTTGAAATTTTTTTTTTATCTTTTGATAGAAAAAAATCTCATTTTTTATTGCACACCCGTTAGCTGAGGAGGAATGATATTATGGTCCATGAGTTAACAGTTCCTCAAAAACGCGTTGGCCAATTTCGTAAACATAACTATCGCTTTCCTAGGAAAATGCTTCAGCAAGACATTCCGTTCTTGATCTTGACCAGGTGCTTTCTTTGGCTGTCGGATATCTTAACTTCTTCGTATGTTTTTACAGGTATATTGGAGACGGCAGCTGCTTCTGCTTCGAACAAAGAAACGGTGAAGTCTTCGTCTATTGCTTGTGGACTGTCAGGGTTGGATGTTAAGTCGATATTTTCATGCAAAGCTCGCTACATTTAAGGCCAATTAGCCCGAGCTTAGCAGTTTTCTAAAGGTGTGGTGAGTTGGACTGGTTCAGAGACGTATATGTTAAATCAAACTGATAGGTGATCGGAAGAAAGATCGTTGATTACGGTCAATGAAGACATGCTTACTATATTATTGGAGACGGCAAGGTCCAGCGTTGACTGTCAACGACTTCCTTGGGGGTGGTAGGTGAAAATCTTCGAGGCGTGAATGAAAAATCCGGAAGAAAGTGCTTTGGAGGCCAAGACGTTTCCGGCTTTACTAGCCTTCAAACAGTTCCATTGACCTTCTCGGGCATTAAAGTCACCAGCAACGAAAAAGGCACAGATCGTCTCACCAACGAGCCAATGTTCCTACGAAACACGCTCCTGTAAGGCATGCTGAATTTTCACAACAACGGTTTTGATTACGATCATGGTGAGAATTAATCTGGAATATGTTATGCCTTTCCGTATAGTAACTAGCTCACCACCACCGCGTTCGTTGTCGTCAATACTCCTCCTGTCAGTTCCAATGCAGCAATACTCAAGATGATAAAAGGAATTGTTGGGCTAAGGCCAAGTTTCTGACACAGTAGCAACGTCGATTCCTTCCCAAGGAACATTGCTGGTTTTATCATGGTTTTATAGCATTCTTGAAGTCTAATTCATGTTCTTCAGAACCCTTATAAATTCAAAATTGTTACTTGGGTTGTGTGGAAAGAAAGTCAAAAATCAGTCGTCTTAGGTAGAATCGATCTGCCATATCAATTAACAAGTTTGAGATGTTCCAGATTATCCATGATATAGATATTTCATCATGAGCTCAGGGAGAGCTAGAAATTGCAGCTGCTTGTTGCGGCACCCACTGAGTCGAGTTAACAACTTCGTTATGGTGAAAAGATCACCATCAGTCACCACACTAGTCACTTGTGCGTAAATTCCTCTTTTAGTGTAAAAGGGTGCTAGTCGACTAGTTGAAGCTGGCTTATGGCTAACAAATTCCGGGAATGTTGTGTTCTTACACCCGGAGGGACTACGATTTGCTTTCTTCGTTTTTTTCACTAGATCCTCAAGGTAGATCTTCTTGGAGGGATACTCACGGAAGTTTCCGGTGTGATTGCCTGCACAGTTTGCACATTTGATTTGTGATTTGGAGTTGCTGTTTCCAGTCAACTCTATCTTTCTGGGAAGTTTACAAGCAGTGGTAGGTGAGATGTTTACTACCGCACTTGACACACTTCGGGCGAGAGGTTATAATTAGAGGAGCCGTGCCCGAAGTGCTGGCAAAGGTGACATTGAGCAGCTTCATTTGGGCACATTGAGAAAAATCTCCACGAACCCACCACTTTGAATGGTGCCTTCGTTTTTCGTAAGTCCTGTATTTTCACTGTTGCACGGTGGGAGTACAGCAGATACAGTGCGTGTTGGTCAGTTGATATCGTGGTGGTCGATAATAATTTGACAGCCCGCGGGTGAATGTTTTTTTTTAATATTCATTTATTTGTACAGGCTCAATCGAATTAACTTTACAGAGCAAAATTTTCATATTTT
>JASCZW010012525.1:0-28208 GCA_034211315.2 Aedes japonicus
TTTGATTCTATTTGCTTTATTAGTTCTCGTGTTATGCAGAAAATTGTGTTTCATTTGTTTGAGAGCTCCACCTCCCCCCTTCAGAATGCGGAAGAGTCTCAATGACCATAAAAACATTTCTCTCCTTCAAAAACCTCCATATGCCAAATTTGGTTCCATTTTCTTGATTAGTTCTCGAGTTATGCATAAATTTGTGTTTCATTTGTATGAGAGCCCCCCCCCTTCAGAAAAGGGATGGATCTCAAATTAGCATTGAAACAGTATTCATCTACAAAAACCTCCACATGCCAGATTTGGTTCAATTTGCTTGATTAGTTCTCGAGTTATACAGAATATTGTATTTCATTTGTATGGGAGCCCCCCTTTCAGAGGGCGAAGAGGAATCTGAAACCATCATAGAAACTTTTCTTGCCTTTAAAACCTCACACATGCTAAATTTGGTTTCTTTTGCTTGTGGTCTCAAACCACCGTAGAAACATTTCTTGCCTACAAAACCTCCACATGCCATATTTGGTTCCATTTTTTTATTAGTTCTTGAGTTATGCAGAAAATAGTTTTTCATTTGTATGGGAGCCCCCTTTCTAAAGGCGGGAGGGGTATCGAAATATAATAAGATCCTTTCCCGGACCCAAAAACCCCTGCATACAAATTTGCATAGCGGTAGGGATAGTTCTCATGTTTGGTTTAAATTTGTGTTTCGTATGTATGGTAGCCCCCATTTTCAGAGTGAGGAGAGGTCTTAAATTACCACAAAAACATTTCTTGCCTTCAAAAACTCACCCATACCAATTTTGGTTCGATTTGCTTGATGAGTTCTCGAGTTATGCAGTAATTTGTTTTTCATTTGCATGGGATCCCACCCTTTCTAGAAGCGGGAGGGCTCTCGAACTATCATAAGATGCTCTCCCGGACCCAAAAACCACTGAATACAATTTGCAAAGCAGTAGGTATAGTTCTCATGTTTGGTTGAAATTTGTTTCATTTGTATGAGAGCCCCCCTTTTTAGAGGGAGGAGGGGCTTTGAACCACCATAAAAACATTTCATGCCTTAAAAAACTCGTCCATTCCAAATTTGATTCCATTTGCTTGATTATTTCTCGAGTTATGCAGAAATTTAGGTTCCATTTGTTTGAGAGCACCCCCTCCCCCCTTCCTCCTCATATGACGGAAGAGTCTCAAATCACCATAGAAACATTTCCCTCCTTCAAAAACTTCCACATGTGAAATTTGGTTCCATTTCTCTTATTAGTTTTCGAGTTATGCAAGGATTTGCTTTTCATTTGAATAGGTTCCCCCCCTTTCAGAAAGGGGAGGGGTCTCAAATCAACATAGACCAAATTTTTGTCTTCAAAAACCACCACATACTAAATTTGGTTCCATTTGCTTGATTAGTTCTCGAGTAATTCAGAATAATGTATTTCATTTGTATCGGAGCCCCC
Source organism: Aedes japonicus (assembly GCA_034211315.2). Lineage (NCBI taxonomy): Eukaryota > Metazoa > Arthropoda > Insecta > Diptera > Culicidae > Aedes > Aedes japonicus. The sequence goes on from JASCZW010012525.1 coordinate 1,440, forward strand.
CCCCCCTCCGTTTGGATGGGAAAGGGTCTCAAACCAACATAGAAACATTTTTTGTCTTAAAAAACCACCACATGCTAAATTTCATTCCGTTTGCTTGATTAGTTCCCGAGTTATGCAGAATATTGTGTTTTATTTGTATGGGAGCCCCCCCTTTTATGACGGGGAGGGTTCTCAAGCTACCATAAAAACCTTTTTTGCCTTCAAAAACTCACACATGCTAAATTTGGTTTCTTTTGCTTGATTAGTTCTCGAGTTGTGTAGAAATTTGTGTTTCATTTGTATGGGAGCCCCCCTTTCCAGTGAAGGGAGGGGTCTCAAAGTATCATAAGATTATTCTCCGGCCCCAAAAATCTCTGCATACAAAATTTCACGCCGATCGGTCCTTCCGCTCGCGAGTTAAATCGTGACAAAGGAAACCCCAACTCATTTTTATTATATAGACTAGCTGATCCCGTGCGAGCGTTGCTACGCCGGCAACTAAATGAATGAACATAACATAGAACCGCATACCATTTTTGATTCTATTTGCTTGATTAGTTCTCAAACTATGCAGAAATTTGTGTTTCATTTGTATGCGAGCCGGAAGAGGAAAGCGGTCTCAAACAATCATAAGAACCTTCCCCAGCCCCAAAAATACCTACATACATATTTTCACTCCGATCGGTCAGACAGAAATCCATTTTAATATAAATAAAAATCCTGTTTCCAATAACCCCCATATGCCAAATGTGGTTTCATTTACTTGAATAGTTCTCGAGTTATGCAGAAAATTGCGTTTCATTTGTATGAGAGCCCTCCCCCCCCTTTCAGAGGGCAAAGGGGTCTCAAACCACCATAGAAATATGTCTGACCTTCAAAAAAATCCACATGCCAAATTTAATTCCATTTGCTTTATTAGTTCTCTTCAGAAATTTGTGTTTCATTTGTTAGAGAACCATATGCAGGAATTTGTTTTTCATTTGCATGGGATCCCACCCTTTCTAGAAGTGGGAGGGCTCTCGAACTATCATAAGATGCTTTCCCGGACCCAAAAACCACTGAATACAAATTTGCAAAGCAGTAGGTATAGTTCTCATGTTTGGTTGAAATTTGTTTCATTTGTATGAGAGCCCCCCTTTTTAGAGGGAGGAGGGGCTTTGAACCACCATAAAAACATTTCATGCCTTAAAAAACTCGTCCATTCCAAATTTGGTTCCATTTGCTTGATTATTTCTCGAGTAATGCAGAAATTTGGGTTCCATTTGTTTGAGAGCACCCCCTCCCCCCTTCCTCCTCATATGACGGAAGAGTCTCAAATCACCATAGAAACATTTCCCTCCTTCAAAAACTTCCACATGCGAAATTTGGTTCCATTTCTCTTATTAGTTCTCGAGTTATGCAAGGATTTGCGTTTCATTTGAATAGGTTCCCCCCCTTTCAGAAAGGGGAGGGGTCTCAAATCAACATAGAACATGTTTTTGTCTTCAATAACCACCACATACTAAATTTGGTTCCATTTGCTTGATTAGTTCCAGAGTTATGCAGAATATTGTGTTTTATTTGTATGGGAGCCCCCCCTTTTATGACGAGGAGGGTTCTCAAGCTACCATAAAAACCTGTTTTGCCTTCAAAAACTTACACATGCTAAATTTGGTTTCTTTTGCTTGATTAGTTCTCGAGTTGTTTAGAAATTTGTGTTTCATTTGTATGGGAGCCCCCCTTTCCAGTGAAGGGAGGGGTCTCAAACCATCATAAGATTATTCTCCGGCCCCAAAAATCTCTGCATACAAAATTTCACGCCGATCGGTCCTTCCGCTCGCGAGTTAAATCGTGACAAAGAAAACCCCAACTCATTTTTATTTATATAGATTTCATCCGGTCTTCATTATGTTCAAGTTTTACTTCGTTCAATAAAGGATCAATTTTTTGTATGAATAAAATATCGGTTTTCAACATAATTTGAAAGAAAGTTTGTGGATAGCTTATTTTCGATACACTCCATAATTACGGGTGGCGAAAGAGAGCTTATCAGAGGACTTGCGCTTCTAATTGCATCACTACACAAAAAACATTCATTCCAGGATCCAGCATACACGGTAGCGGTGAAGTTGATCATTGGTAGCCGAATGTACAGTGTAGTGGATTATACCGATCAGAAAAAATATAAATAAATGAGATTATAAATTACCCAACTAATTCGTTAAGTGAAAATATAAAGAAAATGTATACACCGTTTTCGCTAATCCTCTACCGATCATAATCCAAAATGCGTCGGAACCTTTTACATATTTTCAATCAAGCTCTCCATCAACAAGAGAGAATGACGTCATTTTCACTCTATACCATTCTCCAGCCAATCATATGATCCCTGTTCTTATTCGTGTTTTCGCTGCGCCCGTCTTCCCTATATAAGCCGCACATCTCAGAGGAAACGGCATTCTATTGACGATATTCGGAGCGAGCAGCAGCAGCAGTAGCAGCAGCAGTAGCAAGACCAAGACCAGTGAGCAGATCCGGCAGTAGCAGCAGCAGCAATCGAGTGAGTCGTCTCGGCTATTGGAGAGATCGTTTGTGCTGTAAACTTGAGCCGAGTGAACGGCCTCGGAAATCGGTGTGATGTTGGGTTACGACAATGGCGCAGTAGAGGATAGCAGCTCTCGACGAAGGTATGTATTTTTTTTAGTTTTAGAAGTGAAAAAGAAAACAAAGATGGCCGAAAAATGAAAGGCACTCAAGGTCAAGCGAGAGGTCTTGACAGGAGAGTAAAATGGTCGACAAATGAATATGGAACCATGAAAAATTATCGGAAGGACCAAAGACGTCCTCGTTTAGAAGAACTTGCAAATAGAAAATGGATGCGGTAGTCAATGTTTTGTTGACGACATTTGATTGATACACAGGTTGAAATCTAGATGGTTTAAAAAAAAAAAAAAATAAACGAAATTATTTGATTGTAATGGAGAAAATTAATAGTAACATGAGAAAGAAAAAAATATGGCAAAGTTCTAATGTGGTCCAGCTTTTAAGGTCAAGCGATAGGTCTTGGCAGGGAAATAAATGCTAATGAAATGATCTTCAGAATCCAGGTTGAAAAGATGAGAATGAAAAATGAATGTATATTGAATGGAAGCTAAACTTGCGATGAACTGTGCAAAAGTGAAATATTTCCATTTGGGTGATACACGAGTTAAAAAAAAAAAAATTGAAATTTTTTGTGATCGATATTTTATTTTGTGATCGAAAAATAAAATATTCCACCGTGAGATATTTATTGTATTGCAATCAGAAGCAAAGAGTAGCAAAGATTTGATAGTTTGTTCGTTTATTGTTTTCTTTCTCCAGTGAATCGCCGGATGTTATTCGGATTTCCCGGCCAAGGACAAGCAAGCGTGAACTCAAAAAAGAGCTAAAATCCGAAAAAGCTCGCATAGCATCATTACTCAATGAAATTACGCAATTACGCGAGGAAAACGAAAGGCTACGAAACTCGAACACGGATACCATTACTCTCGCCACAAATGATGATGATGTTGAAGATAATATGAGTGACTCACACCAACTCGAACCGTCCGTCAACAGGGAGGAATCCAAGCTTTTATCGAGTGTGCACCAACTTTCGATTTCTTCGTTAAATGTACCCGAATGCAAACCAGCTGCAGAAGGTGAGGGCATACAGCGCCATTCTTTCGAAATGTGGCGAGACCTTCTTGTAGATTCAATGAAGTTGCTTAGAGTTCAGGACGAATTGACTATGTTTACAATCTTCAAAGTAAAAGCTGGTCAACAGCTTCTGGAAATTTTCAAAAACACCAAGTCGGACCTTCAAGCACCAGATGCCGAAAAGTTTCCGTTCTCAAACGCCCTATACCGGCTAAAATCGTACTTTGGGTCTGGCTCAGATGTTCTTCTTCAGAGGCGGAAGCTTGCCGTTATGGATCAGAAACCGGACGAGTCAGATCTTTCATACATCACTCGAGTAGGAGCAATTGCCAGACTGTGCGATTTCGAAGAAGGAAAAGAATTTGAGCAAATTGTGAGTACCATTGCTGAACATGCTCTGTCCAAAGAAGTACGAGCAATAGCTCTCAAAATGCTTAGCCGAAATGCCACTTTTACGGATCTGGTAGATAAAATTCGTGAGTTGGAGGCAATCCGCCTAAACGAAGAGTTTTTCTTGAAGAAACAAAGAAAACCAGAGCCCGCAGCTCTGGCACCGGTGCGAGCTGATTTTCCGCGCAACACAGGGTTTCAGCACAAAAGTTTCCAACACGTCTTCCCAGCAAGAAATTACAGCCGATCCATGTTTGACTCAGCACGATTCCCAAGGGCTCGCTCGAACCAAAGCAGAGGTCGTCGTGAATTTGGCAGGAACCTGGTCCCACCTCGTGACAGAAGCTTCGCTACATCTCGTAGAGAGAGATGCTGGCGATGCAATAGTGTGTATCATTTGCCAGATGATTGTGATGCAGCAGATAAAAACTGTCGAAACTGTGGTCAAATCGGACATATTGCTAGAGCATGCTCCCGGCGATTCCCCATGAGTTCGTCTTCGCGCAAGAGATTTTCTGAGTCAGACACCACAGATGCAAAGCCCAGTCCAAAGCGAATGGCAGCCATCGATGCACCTAAATTGGAGGACACCAGCCAGGAGGAAGTAAGCGCATTTTCAGATGCTTAAAGTTACATTACAAGTTCAAACTTTTTTTGAAGATTTTTTTATTTTTTTTTTCGTTTTGAGAATTGAAAGCATTTTATTTTGTGAAATTAATTTCAGCCGCCAAATATAAGAGAATTGAAGTGACATTCTTTTTATTTTGTGTAGGTGATTCCATCCGATATCTTTGAATTCGTTGCAACGTTATCAGCTGGAGACGAAGGAATGATCTCAGTAACAGTTGCTGGTTTGCCTTGCGATTTTCTTATCGACTCGGGGGCCCAAGTGAATACATTTTCGGAGCGTAAATTCATTTACTTAAAATCAGACAAAAAATACTGGGATGAAATTTACAATTTTCATCAGCATTCTGACCGTTCACTGAAACCGTATGCGTCCTCGGATGAGATTAAAGTATTATGTACATTTGAAGCACCTCTATATATATCTGACAACAGGCCAGTACTTCTTGAGAAGTTTTATGTGGTTAATGAGCGGTACTCCTTACTTGGGAAATCGACAGCAATTCGGTATAGTGTACTATTATTGGGCCTCAAGGTTCCTACGCCTCCCAAATTGACCGATACTAAATGTGACAACCAATTAGATCAGATAAGAGCTTTGTGCAACAACGATGCTTTCCCAAAATTTAACATGCGTCCTGTTAAAATAAACTACGACAATCAAGCACCACCATGCCGGAACATTTTTACAAACGTTCCGATATCTCTTAAGCCATTAGTACATCAAAGGTTGCTGGAACTGGTCAAAGCAGATATCATTGAACCAGTGAAGGGAGATATGGACACATCATTTTGCTATTCAATGCTGGTGGTTCCAAAAGGCAAAAACAATATTCGATTAGTTATAGACTTGAGAGGACCTAATCGTTACATATTCAGAACACCGTTCGCTATGCCGACGCTTGAAAGTATCCTTGCGGAACTTAACGGAGCCCAATGGTTCTCGACTATAGACCTGGCGAATGCCTTTTTTCATATTGAGCTCGCAGAAGAATCTCGACACCTCACTAATTTCTTCACCGAGTTTGGGACGTTCAGGTGCGTTAGATTGCCATTTGGTTTATCTAATGCACCAGATTTGTTTCAAGAAGCTCTCGAACGGATAGTTTTAGCAGGATGCCACGGTGTTAAAAACTACCTCGATGACATCTTAGTCTTTGGTAGCACAGAAGAAGCACACGACGAGAATTTGAGACAAGTTTTAACCCAATTGAGAAACCATAATGTCAAATTAAACGATGTGATACACAGCCCAACCCCGATATGGGGAAGCCGCCGCCAAGTAATGCCGGCACTAGCTCGACCGGGAAACGTTCCCATACAAATACAGCGGACGATGTGCTGTCGTCCAAGAAGCTACTGGCGAACAACCGCTACGCCGTTCTGGAAAACGGTGCCGAACCGCAAATTGAAAAGAAGGAGAAATTACCGCCCTTTTTTGTGAAGGGATTTCCGGAAGGTTTCCTTGAGAAAGTTTACTTTTTCATCAACAAGGGCCTAAGGTGCACTATCCAACTCTGCTCGCAGGGTTATAAAGTGATGGTTACGTCGCTACCTCACTTCAACGCCTTCAAGGAACTCCTGAAGCGGTCTGAAGTGCAATACTTCACGCACGATATCGCAGCCAACAAACCGTTCAAGGTGGTTTTGCGTGGCCTGCCTGAAAAGAAGACGGAGGATCTGACCGAGGAGCTAAAAGCAAACGGTCTCAAGCCGATCCAGATCAACAAAATGCGTCGGCACGACACCTCTCGAAGTTATCGGGACCAGCTGTACCAGATACACTTCGAGAAAAACTCGACGTGTCTAAAGGATCTGCGAAACATCAGAGCATTGTTCCACATCGCCGTTAAGTGGGACCGATACCAACCGGTCCACCGGGATGTCACCCAGTGCCAGAACTGCCTGATGTTCGGACACGGGACCAGAAATTGCCACATGGAAAAGCGATGCATCGATTGTGGCAAGCATCATCTACCCGATGCCTGTGAGCGGATGGAGGACGCAGTTCCAGTGTGTGCCAACTGCGGGGCGGCTCACAAAGCAACGAGCAAAGAATGCCCAAAGCGAGCTGAGTTCATCGCAATTCGCAGGAAAGCGTCCACCAACAACCAACCCGACCGCCGTCGACGATCTGGTCCACCTCCGGCCTTCACGACCGACAACTTTCCGGCTCTTCCGCCACACCAACAGCACCAAAACCGTTCGGCACCCAGCCGGCCCTCTGTTCAGCATCGGTTCACAGCTGCAGCCTCCCAGCCATCGCAAGACCCCTTCCAGGCCGGTCGTACGCTCATGCAGCATCCGGAACTATCGACGACGCAGCTCTAACAACGGAGGAAGTCGTTGCCATTCTAACACAGGCTACCATCATCAAGAGGACCTGCCGAACACGATCGGAACAAATCCAAGCCATTGTTGCATTCATCAATGGACCGTGAAATAATCAAGATAGCAAATTGGAACGCTTGCTCTATCAAGAACAAGCAAATCGAATTCATCGACTTCCTCAACGACCAAGCCATCGACATCGCAGTCATCACCGAGACGCATCTCAAGCCAGAGATCAACTTGTTCCTGCCAGATTTCCGTCTGATCAGACTCGATCGAACCAGTTCCGCCGGAGGGGTGTCGCCATCGCCCTGCGTACCAACATCAACTGCCAGATGCTTCCGAGTCTGCAGCTCCAATTCGTCGAAGCCATCGGAGTCAAGGTCGAATCCACCGTCGGCTCTATCACCATCATCGCGGCCTATTGTCCCAAACAAGCAAGCACAAACGACGGGACAGATAGGATCTTGCGAAACGACATCATCAAGCTCACTCGGAGGTATGGGCAGTTTATTATCGCCGGTGACCTGAACGCAAAACATGAAACCTGGGGAAACGCACGACGAAACAAGAACGGCTCCATCCTACACGACGACCTGGAAGAGGGTCACTACACCATCCTGGGCCCGGATACTCCCACCCGGTTGAGCAGATCCGGGGTCCATGCTACGATAGACATCTTCCTCACCAACATGGGGAACAACATCGGCCAGCCGATCGCTCACCAGGAGCTCAGCTCAGACCACTATCCGGTGGTGGCTGAAGTTGGGTCCTGCGTCAACCGGCATTCGGTAACCAGGCGAAACTACCATCGCGCCAACTGGATCCAGTTCCGTCATCAGGTCGACAACACGGTCGATTACGATAGACGCCCCGAATCAACCGACGACATCGATCGGCAACTGCAGTCGATCGAGCAGGCGATCTCCCAGGCCCGGGAGCACCACATTCCGGAAGTAACACAGGTGAGCAACTCTTTACCTATTGATAGTCTCACTAAAAACTTAATCCGTCTTCGAAACACCACTCGCAGACAGTATCAACGTACTAGTCTGCCTGCGTTAAAATCAGAGTGCAATCGTTTGAACAAGATCATTAAGGCCAGAATGGTGGATCTAAGAAACAATAACTTTGCCAACACAATCCGCGCCCTCCCAGATTGTGCTAAGCCGTTCTGGAAATTAACAAAAATTTTAAAAACCAAGCCTAGGCCCATTCCACCGTTGATCCCACTAGACAATAATGACTCTAAGGATCGTTTGATTACTCCCGCTGAGAAGGCTGCTGAGATAGGTCGACATTTTGTCAGCTCACACAATCTTGGACAGAACATCGTCAGTCCTCACGAAGCTGCCGTTAATGAGCATGCGAATAACATCCATCTATATCCCAATGATTTTTCGGAGGAACTAGAAATCACAGCTGACGAACTGTCGACCTATATCAAAACATCGAAGAACATGAAGGCCCCAGGTTTCGACAAAATCCTGAATTTGGAACTCAAGCACTTGAGTTCCCAATTCTATGAACATCTAGCATTAATTTTTAATCAATGCCTTAGACTTAGCTACTTCCCCTCGTGCTGGAAGTCAGCTAAAGTCATACCCATCCGGAAGCCTGGGAAAGATCCTTCATGTTCCAAGAGCTATCGACCCATCAGCCTTCTCTCCGGGAGTATCAAAACTTTTCGAGAAAGCAATTTACCGTCGGCTCCTTGCATCTACCGACGAACTCAACATTCTGCTTGATGTACAGTTTGGCTTTCGACGCGGTCGATCAACGGTACATCAACTGAATCGAGTCACTAACATCCTCAGGCGGAGCAAGTCTGTTTCTAAAACATCTGCCATGGCCCTTCTTGACGTGGAAAAGGCGTTTGACAACGTCTGGCATGATGGTCTGGTGTACAAGCTGCATCGGTTCAATCTTCCAGTCTTCCTGGTGAAGATGGTAAAAAGCTACTTATCAAACAGAACATTCAGTGTTTCGCTGCATGGTGCAGTTTCTGATGCGCAGGAGGTTTCCGCCGGTGTTCCGCAGGGAAGCATACTAGGTCCACTTCTGTTTAACCTGTTCACCTCGGACATACCCCCACTCCCTGAAAACGGATCTCTGTCGCTGTTTGCCGATGATACCGCAGTCGTCCACAATGGTAGGGTAGTGAGAGCAATCGCATCGAAACTGCAGCGAAGCCTGAATGTTCTGTTGAAGTATCTCACAGACTGGAAGATCTGCATCAATGCAGGGAAGACCCAGGTCATCCTCTTCCCACACTCGAAATCGCCCAGACTTGTTCCGGCTGAGGATGTTAAAATTCGTCTAAACGGCACAACGGTGGAATGGACCAATTCAGCCATCTATCTTGGCGTGACTCTAGATAGCAAGCTGAACTTCAGGGAACAGGTTGACAAGACTGTCACAAAATGTAACGTTCTGTTGAAGCTTATGTACCCCTTGCTGCACAGAAAGTCTACATTGTCCCTGAAGAACAAGCTTGCTATCTACAAACAGATCATTCTCCCGGTTATCGAGTACGGCATGCCGATCTGGGAGAGCTGCGCGAAAACACACCACCTGAAATTACAGCGGGTTCAAAACAAGTTTCTCAGGATAATCCTGAACTCTCCTCCGCGGACGAGAAATACTGAGATCCACCGTCTGGCCAATATTAAAACACTCGAAGATCGTTTTAGTGAGACTATCAATAGGTACAGGACACGTTGCCACCTTTCAGACCACCAAGTCATTCGGGACCTGGTACCCCTCCCCTAGGTTTTTCAAATTGTAGGAACTGTAGTTAGGTAGGTTATCAAATTGTTTAAATTTAACCTACCAATCCCCATAGGGGATAATATGTACATTAGAATAATTAATTGACGAATCACACCACAAACAAACATAAAAACATAAAGAAAGAACGAAGATGAAGAGCCCCTCTGGCTAATCAATTGAATTGTAAAATCAAATGTAAACATTAAAAAAACGACAAATAAAGACACATTTCATCAGGAAACGGCATTCTATTGACGATATTCGGAGCGAGCAGCAGCAGCAGTAGCAGCAGCAGTAGCAAGACCAAGACCAGTGAGCAGATCCGGCAGTAGCAGCAGCAGCAATCGAGTGAGTCGTCTCGGCTATTGGAGAGATCGTTTGTGCTGCAAACTTGAGCCGAGTGAACGGCCTCGGAAATCGGTGTGATGTTGGGTTACGACATACAGTACATGTGGAAACATAGAAATAAGTAGATAAAGGGTAACTAACAGTAGATTAAGGGATGCTCACTACACCAGCCAATATCGCACCATTCTCCACAGAAGATATGGATTTGGAAAAGCATCAATATGTGAGCACACTTTCTGTAAAACTGACTCATGGGATAAGCAGCCACGACACATAGCATAGCATCAAACATTTGCAACTTACAACTGTTTGGAAAATTGATAATTGTCTTGACCTTTATTGCCGAAAGTGCTGAGAACCCAAACAACCTTCATAGACGTTCAAGTGGTAAAATTTGGCGCGTTTCAATATTTTATATGTGGAATGGTTATATATGTTCAATAAAGTAATATGGTTATTAATAAAATAATTCAAACAATAATGATAGTCATATGATGACAATATGTAGCTTGATGCTTCATTACAGCTCAATCATTGGCAGATAAATGTAACTCTGGGATGTGAAGGTTATTTTGCAATAATAGACTGTTCCGAAAAAAATAATTACACTTTTTTTTCTCATATAAAAAAATACCATACTGTGATTTATTATTATTTTACTCTCAAACATAGTAAATTACAATGTTTTCTTTCCATCTTCATTTCAATTTGCTTGATTTTTCGTAGGGTAAGTGAGCTCTCTAACTTGTCAATTAACACTCCTCCTATACACTTAGATTTTTTTACAGAAATCTGTAATTTTTTACCGAATTCTCAACAGCTGAACGTTCGGTAATCCGATTTTATAGATTTCGGTGAAATTTTACAGATATCTATAAAAAATTTACCGGATTTCCGGATTCGTAAAATCTGATTACCGAACGTTCAGCTGTTGAGAATTCGGTAAAACTTTACAGATTTCTGCAAAATAATCTGAGTGTGTATGCTTCCGCGCAGTTCCTACTATCCTACTGCTCCTACTCACCACTTTTGGCATTTTTTTTTAAATTATTCAACACTATCCGCTGGTTTCATGTGTTTTCTCAGCTTTGCCTTCAAAGCCCAGAAAGTTTCGAATCTCTGGGCAGTTTGGTGGATTCATCTCCTTTGGTACACTATTACCTTCTTGCCACACCATTACCTTCTTGCGAATTTTTCGATGTAAATGGTTTCCTGGTCCTGGTCCTGGTTTGGTGCTTCGTCTTGGCTGCTTCTGCTTCCATCGAGTCGGTAGGTCCATTCTCTTCTTGGCACGCACAACATTAGACGCCGAAGTACTGAGATTTTTCGCCACATATCGGACTGATACTGAAGGATGGCGCTTGAACTAGTCCATTGCCTTTCTGTCGATTGTAGGGTCTCGAGGAATCTACGAAAGAGCACTGTTGTTGGTACTTACAACAACTGCTCCTACGCTCACGCCTTCATCCTTAGCCAGTTTTCAGAACGAAAGACAGTGCATCGTTTGTGGAAAGTCCGTTTTCTTTGCTCGGAAGAAAGACCACACATTTTCAAACTTCCGTGCGAAAAATTGAAAAACATGACAACATCAGTTTAATTTGGATGTAAATAACATGTTGCAGCAAAAAGTTTTGAATTTACGGTTAATCATTACTGTATTTATAATTATCGGAACAGTCTATAATTGCTGCATGTCTACAAGGTCCTGCCCAAGTAACCAATAAGCATTAGCATTTGCAGATAATCAACCCTAAATCTGCATCTCAGATGCTACAAGCAGCATTAAATCAGCATCTTGAATGCTGCATGTTGTAAAGTTGGCTTTCAAATGCTATTTAAACGCTTGTAGTCTGTAATAAGCATTTCGAATGCAAAATAGCATTGACGAAGCATTATCATAGCATTGCAGTAAATCAACAGTATATTGGGCCAAAAGCGGCATTATGTTGCATTTAAGGCGACTTAATTGCTTGATAGGCTGCCATAAAGACGTTTTGGAACTGCTTTTTAGTTACCTGGATACTTATCCATTATGAATCTGAAAGTTTAAACAATGTATCATAGCCCCTTGGGAAAAGAATAATTTAAAATTATTATCCAAATATTGTAGAAAGAATAGTATATCTAAAACTTCGATGTGCTGCTCCGTTTCTTTGCAGCACAATAATTGTTTGTAGTGAATATCTAGGTATTACAGTAATTTTGATTAATGAAATGATCATTTTAAACTCGTAATCATAGACTGTTTCAGAAAGTATAAGCACACTTGCAAAATAACAAAAAAGTCATGTTTTTTTAGTTTTAATATTTTTATCTGGCAAATCATATTTGTATTTGTGTTTTATATGATATTTTACTCTCGTTTAATCAAAATATTTAATCATAGCCAAGACTCCTAACTTTACCCCTAACATGACCTATTAGCTTCTGCACAGTGGTAGTTCCCACTATTTTGGTTAAAGCCCAAAAAGTCTCGATTGGCCGTGCATCCGGGCAGTTTGGCGTGTCATTCTGAAGTGTCCTGTGCGTAATAACATGACGCCAAATCAGGCCAAAACACTACTTGACCTGCGTGCTGCCTGATCATCGGCAATAATCGCTTCTGGAGACATTCCTTAACGTATTGCTAAATGTTCATAATCTCCGTTGCGATGTAAGGACTAGATGTTTTACCTGTTTTTACTCGCATATTGCCTGCCAAACCATAACCTTCTTACCGAATTTTTCGGTAAAAGTTGCCATCTCCGTCTCGGGGTTGTCTTTGTCTTCGCTTACAGTATAGAATTGTGGTCCGGGAAATGTTTTGTAATCTAGTTTCACATACGTTTCATCGTCCATTATTATACACACAGAATTTCTACACAATAACAAATCGTAGAGCTTGCGGGCCCGTGGTTTCACGGACGCGGCCTGTTTTGGGTTCCTTTTGGGGTTTTTGTGCTTCCGGTATGTTTTTAACCCAAGTCTTTCTTTGGCACGCATGACGTTACTCGACGAGGTCCCTAGTTTTTTCGCAACATCCCGAACGGAAGTCGCTGGTTTTCGCTTGTTGGCATCCCTGATCTTTTTATCGATATCCGGAATAACAGGACCGAATTTCCGACAACTCTTCGGCGCATCTTCAAACGTACACTGTTCTCTATATTATTGAATCGCAGATCGTACCGCTCCGGCGCTTACACCCTCTCCCTTGGCCAATTTTCTCAAGGAGAGTCCGCTCACAGTGCACCATTTGTGCACGATACTGTTTCGTTGTTCCGGAGTTAGACCGCGCATTTTGATAGGTAACACAAAACTTTTTTTTATGCAATATCATTCAGAAATGTGCAAACAAAACATGTTGAAATATTTCATTAAATTCAAAGTGACCGTTAAAATAGGTGTGCTTATACTTTCTGGAACAGTCGTTAGATTAGTGAGGAAAATGTTCGAACGATCTTTCTACGAACCTCTTTACCTTAGAGAATTGTTTAAAATTTGCAATAATATCTTCTGGCAAATTTTCACACAATATTCCTATAAATGCCTCTCAATTTGTTCTCTTAGTAATCATTTTGATTATTTTTCCTATACAAACTTCAACCCGCTTGGAAATGTGTAAATGTTGATGTGTAAAGTGACATATAAGAACAAATGACTCTGTGATGAGCAGAATACTCAAAAATTCTAGGCACGCTAATGTCCTGAAATTCAATAAATTTTTCTTAACGGAAATTACAGGCAATCAACGCGCATTTGATGAAAACCAGCTATTTTTCGGAAGCTAACAAAATATTGATTTTTACCTTTCTTGTGCATTGGGTTGTTTCAGACCAATCAACATCTCAAAAATGCTCTAACGTCTGAACGGAAGCTTTAACGTCTAAACGGATCTAAAGGTTTCTGAATATTCTTAACTTTTGAAAACGAACATATTTTGGGCAGTAACAGCTTTCAGCGACCACTAGAAGTGACGTTACAAAAAAGTTACACATAAAGGGTGTTCCGATCAAAATTTGGTCGACTTAAACTTGACGCATTTCCTTTAATCGTGCATTAAAAGATTTTGCACACCCCTCATTTTGAGATTTTGAGATTATCAAAATGTCATCGAAGGAAGAGAAGCAACGCATAAAAATTTTGCACGTGCATGGCGAAAATCCAAACTACTGTCACGTCAAGATGGCGAAATTGTTGAATGTGGCTAAATCAACTGTTACCAACGTATTGAAAGTGTTCTGTGAACGTTTGTCGACAGCCATCAAAGCTGGATCGGGGAGAAATCGAAAACCGGAGGCCACATCGACGACAAAATGAGTTGCCCACTGCGGAACCCCAACCTTATCTTTCAAGATGTCGCAAAAACGCTGGAAGTGGCGCCTTCAACCGTGGATAGACGAGCTGTCGACTTACAAGAAAGTGGTGACTCCCAATCACGACGATAAACAAAACACGTCGGCCAAAGCACGATCGCGAAAGTTGTACACGACGATGCTGACGAAGTTTGATTGCGTAGTACAGGACGATGAAATTTACGTCAAGGCAGACTTTAAGCAGCTTCTTGGACAGGAATTTTGTACGGCAACCCGACGGGGGATGGTGGCAGATATTTTCAAGCACATTAAACTGTCAAAGTTCGCGAAGGTCATCTGTACCTGTGGCTTGAAGAGCAACGTTTACATTGCGGCCGGAATCGTCAACCAGGAAATTTATCTGAGCTAAGGAGTGTATCGAAAAGTAGTTATAAACATTCGATGCGTTATTACGCATAAACTACTGTATATATTTTTAGCGTGTAAGCGCCATTTGCTTTGTTTACATGTCAAAAATGATTATTCGGTTCATTCATTTCCGTTGATAAAGTTGTATTCAAAATGTCGCGAATTGAATTTGAGACTAAAAAGAAAATTCTGCACACTTGGTGCACCGAAAAGGGTGTTACTTACAACCAGATTGCGAAAAGAGTAAATGTTCACCCGGCAAGTGTAAAACGCATCATCGAAAAGTTTGGTAAGGAGTGCTCCCTCAAGGATTTACCAAGAAGTGGCCGGAAACCCGGCTCCAGCAACCCCGATTTGGACCAAAAGTTGTGGATTATATTCAACGGAACAAATCTGCCTCTACTCGCGATCTAGCCAAGAAGTTCAGGACCAGCATCGGAATGATTCAACGAATCAAGCGCAGGAATGACTTGAAGACGTACAAAAAGCAGAAAGTGCCCAAACAAACTCCGGAACAAAAGTCTCGTGCCAAAACCAGGGCTCGAAAGCTGTACAGCTGCATTTTGGACAATGTCGACCAGTGCATTTTGATGGATGACGAAACATACGTTAAAGAAGATTCAAGAACGCTACCGGGGCCGCAGTTTTATACTAAATCTGTTGGGGAACGTGTGCCAACCGCAGATACGACTGTTGCGATGGAGAAATTCGGTCAGAAGGTGCTCATTTGGCAAGCTATTTGCACATGTGGCTTGCGTTCTTCAATTTTCTATACAAAAGGAACTATAAATGCTGAGATTTATCAAAAGGAATGTTTGAAGAACAGGTTGCTACCATTGTATAGAAAGCACCAGTCCCTCCTCTCTTCTGGCCAGATTTTGCATCGGCACATTACGCCAAATCCACTCTACAGTGGCTGACGGAGAATAACATCAAGTTCGTAGAAAAAGACATCAACCCACCAAACTGTCCCCAGTTGCGACCGATCGAACGCTATTGGGCAATAGTCAAGCGTATATTTAAGAAGGATGGTACAGTGTCCCAAAACATGACCGATTTTAAGAAAAATTGGGCAGCGGCATCCAGGAAGTGCACAAAGGTCACTGTGCAGAATTTGATGGCAGGTGTCAAATCAAAGGTACGGGCATTCTACAGAAATGAACATGATGACTAGTTTTTCCGTTTGGATCTTTTGTAAACATGTTAAGCTATAATAAACTGAAATAGTATGTTAATTTTAACCATGTTTTCATGCCTATTTTATTATTTGGAAGTTTATAACTACTTTTCGATACACTCCTTAGTGCCTACAAAAACGTCTACTGCCTTTCCTGAAGCGACAAAATTATCCCGTTCTATTTTGGCCGGATTTGACAGCTTGAAATTACTGGTAAAAAGGCAATGGAGTGATATGCTGTCAACAATGTTCAAGTGGTGTCCAAGGACAAGAACCCGTTCAACACGCCAGAGCTTTGTCCAATCGAGCAATATTAGGCCATCGTCAAGTGGAACCTTAAGAAGCTTCAAAAAGCTGTTGTGAGCGAGAAACAATTCAAGGCAAACTGGCGTTCTGCGGCGAATAAAGTGGACAAGTAGACTGTACGAAATCTTATGGCAGGTGTTAAACGAAAGTCACGGCAATTCACATTCGGTAAAAAGGAAACTTAGCTAAATATTTCTCCTGTATTCTGTATTAATTGAACTTGAAAAAGAAAAAGAATTTGACTTATTAATAAAAACTTTGATCGACTCACACACATAACTGATTTACCAAATTTTGATCGCAACACCCTTTAGTGCATTCAGAGTCAAAAATGACCCAAGATTTCGACACGCTCCTAAAACATTATTTTAAAACCGATTTTTGATATCTTTGTTTCAAATGAAAGGTAGGAATGGTTAGAAGGACATGCGGATCGTTTTTTTTTTTAAACTGGCCTCTTTAGGTACTTAGCCACCCATTTCGGTATGCATCCGAAGAGGGCAATTTTGGAACGTCATATATTTGTACCGTTCGACGGCTCAAAACTCATGATTACTGATCTTCAAAACTATCATGTCATAGACCAACCAGAGGATTTGTTTCTCTGGATACCCTGGAGAGAGTTCCAATTAGAGGACAGTTTTGGAACCCCAAGTATTTGTAACGGCTCAAAATTCATGGTTTTCAACAAGAATATCGGAAAACATCGTGCCTTAGATTTATAACTGAATTTAGCCACATTCGGATACTCAGGAAATGGTTCTGATTGGGCCCAAAGAGGACAATTTTGAAACCCCCGGTATTTGTACTGTTCAAATTTTCAAAATTCATGGTTTTGAGTACTGATATCCAAAAACATCATACCATTTGCCATATCCGGATACTCTGGAATCGATTCCGGCAGAGGACAACTTTTGCACGTTCGAAGGCTCAAAATTCATGATTTTACAAACAGGTTCTAAAATTATCCTCTTTTGGACCTACCGTAACCGGTTCCAGAGTATCCGGGTGTGGCCAAATGTCCTGGTAGGTCTATGGCACGATGTTTTCGGATATCAGTATTCAAAACTATGAATTTTGAGCCTGCGATCGGTACAAATACTTGGGATTCCAAAATTGTCCTCTTGGAGAGCATACCAGAACCGGATCTGGGAGCCTCTGTGCCCAGAATGTTCAGTCTTTTGTTTGAGATCAAGATATCAAAAATCGGTTTTAAATTAAAGCTTTGGGAGCGTTTGACAGTCTTGGGTAATTTTTGACCTTGAATGCACTATGTGTAACTTTTTCTCAATGCATTAGGATGGTTAAATAACTACTTTGTAATTTAAATCCACATCTTTAACCCGCAGACCTTTAAGTCATTATCCAAGCCTTGCAAATTGAGCTTGGAGAATCCAAATTTTGAGTGACAATTGTCAAGGTCTATACTTCACAGATCTAGATGAAGTGTGCAAATAATATGAATCTTTCATCAGAAAAATAATCTTCAGCTGATATATGATGGTAACTGATGGCTGACTGTATTGATTTTCAAGAATAAATAGAGACTTGTTTACTGAACTTTTATTTATAATTTCGTTCCCAGATGATTCAAAATCTAATTACCAATTTATTTCAAATAATTGTTCCTATAATTAAAACATTTCTTTATCCTTAAAATGCCGAAAATAGCTGAAGCTGAAAACAAATTATTCTAATTCTGAGCATAACTACTTTCCATACACGGATCGAAAAATACCACTCGGTAAAGAAAGGCATATAATCCTTACAAAGGGATTCAATGTATAACCCGTGTGATAGAAAATCAATAATTAAATTAATGATTTTTACCTCTCTCATGGCGCACTCAGATCTCATTCCAGCTTATGTTTCATAGAATGTATCGAATGTGTTTACCCCTCCGTCGTTTGCAGGTTCTACGAAAAATGCTCCTGTCATGTGGCTCTCGATAAGCTTCGAAGGATTCGTTGTGACCATAGTCTTACCGCGCGAGGGTCCAACGATGTGGGAGTTTATTTTCCATTAGCATTCGGTTGAGCAGCTTACAACACCAGCCATCCCGCACCACCAACCAATGGTATGTATTTACATACTCTCTAATGGTTGGTGCTCGTTTATCAAAATCCCACATATTATGTACGTGCTAGAATGCCAGAATTTCGAGAACGTTGGGTTGCGATGGGAAACCGGTAGCCCTTTGGCGAACCCCAAATTCTCCATGGCCACAATTACGAACGACCGATTCCCGAATTGGAGACTGAATGGAGTTTGTTATAGTAAAGTTCATATATGCTGTGGCTACGTTGCTGGTGCTTGCCACACATCTCGCGCTGTCTCGTTCTAGTGAATTCCGTAGAGGACTTTTCGGCACATAATAAATTATGTGCGCTGGCACCCTTCGCTCATTCACCGTGGGGAAATAGTATACATAAGCCGAAAATGAAAGGATATTTGATCCTTTTATATTTATGTGTATTCGATACACACAGGCGGGCGGCAACGATGTGTGGTACGGGTAGTTAGGTTTAGGGTGGCAGTCGGCGACACCGGTTGTCCTGCTCTGGCATTCACATGTGTCTCCGTGCAGGGATTCATCTTCACCCTCATACACCCCAGCTGAAGTGTGTGTATGCTGTATGGGTTGTAGCTACGGGCGATCGACAAAATATCGATATTTGCGGTCCGACAGTCTCCTTGTTCGCCGGTACTCTCGCACATATGCTTATAGAATGTGAACGGGTCTCACAGTTATGCGAAGCATTGCCGGTATCTTTCACCCTTCCTACTGAGTGCCTGTTGAAGGATAACTCCGCGTGATGACAAAAGTGGTCGTAGATGTCGCACAGTTTATTGGTTTGTGTGGAAGGTTGGGAGAGTTCGGTGAGGTGTACTATGGGCCAGGACTGAAATCTGTCATGGGACAATATTACTTCAAAATAAATAATATGATCTGCACTAACCCCTGGCAATTCGTAGCACTTCCGTATTGGTTTGAACCACAATTCGACACAAATTTTTCATTAGGGCCTAACTGACAAACGTAAACAATGGCTTCTTCCGTAAATTTCTCATGACACAAAAGCTATCCACGTAAGCCACCAATTCTACACGGGAAAAAATCTGGTGCTCGAAACCAAGCTCGAAACTAGCAAAATGGTTCATGATATCATGAAAAACGTATTTTTTCATGTTATGAATATACACCATGAATAAAAGTCATGAAATCATGAATCAGGTTACTATGATCCAACGTAACACCACTATGGCGTTATGTTTTTGATTTTTTATGCTGAAAGTGGCAACTTGGTTCATGAAATCATGAAGCATTTGATTAGTAACCATAAATTAAATTCATGAAAACATGCACTACTATTCATGATTATTGGCACCTGTCATTTATGATTCCAATTTTAGTGACGAAAACGGACAGTTTGGTTCATGATATCATGAAGCATTTCGTTTGGAACTACGAAAAAAAACATGAAAACATGAACATTATTCATGATTCCATATAGGTACCATGAAGTGAGTTCATGGTAACATGAAACATACTTATAAATATGAGAAAAAAACGGATTCTTTTAGGAGTTTGATAAGTAAACTCATTTTTTTATTTCAGTTTTTGATTTCGATTCAATTTTAGTATATTACGGAAATGGCATGAATACAAAGGAAATGAGGATTAACAATCGATAGCTTTCAGCAAATCACGTGTGCTCTTCGGCAGCTCCACGATCGACGCTGGTATTTTAAACATATAGGTTTGTAGAAACAGCCACAGTGGCCTACAATCCGGCGTGTACTGCAGGTTCACCACGTACGTTACGTCCATGCACATACATATGGATTGCAGTATGTTTTCTGCTTTGTACTCGGAGCCACTGAAAACCACGATAATGGATTTATCGGGTCGCGATGCTCCTACCGTGATTATTTGCGGCTGCATTTGGACATTTTCAAATTTTGTTCGAAGAAACTCCAATCGCTGGTTGATCTTGACTTCGACGTCACCCGCAGTCCACATGAAAAAAAAAAAAGAAAGTAACCATACAAATATGAACTCAACAACAAAATAGCACCAGATTGTTGAATTTTAAAAACATTTGTATGTGACAATCGTAATCACAGTTTTAACCCTATTTTGTTTACGAGAAGTCTCGTTAATAAAGCAATAAAAAAACTGTTTTGTTTCTTGGGTAAATTAAAAAAAAAATATTTGTTCCACCGTTAATTTCGAAAGCGAATCGCTTTCCGGCCATCTGGTAGGTGATGTAAATGAGACGGAGAATGAGTGATTACTTCAATACCGCATTTACTGATTTCATAGTTATGCGGATCAACTACTTATGCATCCAGGTGTTCATCGAACACACAGGCCTTATATGTATGGCAGACAAATGTTATCACTTCATTACAATCACTTCACAAGCAATCGTCATCAATGGTTCCAAAACCATATTTTTCAATAAAGCGATAACTTCAAACACCATTGCACGATTATAATTAGGCAAGCTGTGCAGAAATATGGTGAATGCTGTTCCAGTTTTCTGAATTGATGTTAGTAGATCATCATCAAGATGCCTACGCATATCCTGCCATAAGTCCTCGTGTTGATTCTCATCATCAACTATGGTATCACAATTTCGTGGTGTTGATAACTGCTCGGAATTAGATTCATTCCTGTGGTCTGAAGCATCAGCAACGCTAAAACAAAACAAAATAAATAAAAATTATCCTTTAATCATATTTTTTTGTGAAATTAGGGTAAACAGCGTAATTTGGACACTCTTAAAAACCACTTTTATTTGGACACTTTAATTTGATTTAGCTGGGAGTGTCCAAACTGAAATGGTTGAAGTTATCTATTACCTGTTATCTACTGGTGCAATATGTAGCCTCTTAGATCTCCAATCTTTCGGTTCAATTTGAGGGTGTTCCTTTCTTAGATGGCGTACAAAACATCTACTGTTTGTATATTTTCTGCCACAGTTTTCTTGGACGCATTTGAAATGACTGTGTTGGTTCAGATGGTGAGAAGTGACACTTGACAAATATGCCATCAACACTTTTACTTCAGGGAATCTCCGATTGCAAAGGAAACATACTAGTCCAGAGTTACTCATGGCGGGTGGTGTTGACTATAATAAATTGAAACAAAGGTTGTAGTAGTAATCTTGTATTTCGTTTGAAAAACAATGCATAAGGCCAAATTAAAACTTGCCTGCTTTTTTATTCACACACCAAAGCTATCACGCTAGATAAGTCAATATAGGGGAACTGTTCAATTTTTCATCTGATGCTCCCATATTCATCTCATTCTCAGAAAAATTGAAACATCAATTGATTGATTTCGCTCCGACATAAACAAAAAAAATGTTATAAACGTGCACGTTTACGTAAAATCGTTTACTGTCTTCAGTGAACGTATACCTTTCAGCATTCCAAACATTCTAAACTTTATTTGCAGAATACTGCAGAATATCTCTATAGAGATTGATCGAGGAGGTTCTTATTCTATCGTGTACATCGGCAAATACAGCTTCTAGGCCCCACTATTTTAAGGCCCCCACACACGCTCCGAATGTTGTACAACATTGACTCCGCCCTTGGAAATTTGGTCGAGTTGGAGTGTCTGTGTCTTACGACAGATTTGGAAAACCGTCCGACAAACCTGGCATACAACTTCGCCACAGATTCTCCGACTTTACACCAACTCGACCAAAGAGGGTAGAGAACGGATCAATCACCCCACGACCCTATTCCAATCATGGGGTTAACAAGAACTTAGGGCACTCATTTTGTGTAGTATGATACTATACATAACATTGCTTTACATTTACATGTGTTAATTGCTGCTGTCTTGACATGACCGCGAATTGATAGTGACAGTGATTAACGTATAGGTCGGAAGTAAGTATGGAATTCGAAAGTCAGACTTCCGAACTTTAATTTAGTGAATAGTCTTCAAAGCTGTCGATTTACAAAGATTTTCTAACTTACCTCCACTTCCAGTATGAAGCTGTCTTGAGTCTCTTTAACAGAAGCCTTCTAAACTATTTCCAAACTATTTAAAAACAAAAAAATCAAACCTAAAAATTATTTGACACAAATAGCTTATAGTTTCATGTGATTTTTGAATAAAAACGTTTTAATTTCACCCTAATCGAATAAAAATCAAGATGAAAAAAAAAACTTACCGCTAGGTTTTGTTGCTGCTTCTTTTACTGCTGCTGCGACTACGCGGTAAGCTGTGCTCTTGATGTTTTCACACTATAATTAAGCACAAGTTAGTTTTTTTCGAGCATTTGTTAGGATTTTAAAACCTTACCTGAAAATTACCGCCGACCGGTAGGCATGCTTCGATTGAATTGATGAAATTTTTTTGACAGGTTGACAGCTTTGCGTTACGCTTATAGAGCGACCATGAATCAAATTCATGGATACGTTTGTTTTGGTTCATGATTTTTGGAATTTTAGTTATAAAGCATGAATGAGGGTCATGATTCCATGACTCAGCGGTATGATATTTTATTCCGAGTTGGATTCATCAAAACGGGAATTGATTTATAATAACGCTTGTGGCGATCATGACTCATTTTCAAGCGAGCAGTTGTTATTATTCATGATAATTGTGGTTTTCGTCATGATATCATGAACCATAGTCATAATGTCATGAAGTGACACATTTTATGATTTCATGAATTTTTATTCATGAATCCGGCAACGGATTTTTTTCCGTGTATTGGACAGGTGAACGCTTCCTCTTCGAAATGACCATGGTGGATTGATTAGGCGAGTTTTCAATGACGAGAAATTCGCGGAAAAAGCCATTGTTTACGTTTGTCAGTTAGGTCCTAATGAAAAATTTGTGTCGAATTTAACTTTTACTGTTATATTTTAGTGACATGAGCTCGATTGAACCTGTTCCATGGCATCAAAATTCTACAGCCTACTTGATTCGAGTTACATATTCAGAAAAAGGAACGTGACAGTCATCGGCACTGATCTATAAATAGAGGGAATTAGTGAACGTTTACATTGAAGATGCAAACTACTCATAAGTTCAAGGGATGGAAAAACACTCACGGGCAAAGAGGAAGGAAAACTGAAAGATTTTCTTCGATATAGAATCGGGATTCGAGCAATAGCTCGTCGAATTGGCCGATCGCATCAATTGGTACTAAAATAATTGAAAAATCCAGCATGATATGACGAAAACCGGAAGAAACCACGCAAATTCTCGAGGCTTCCGGACGAGAAATCGTTAAATTGTTAGAACTCGAATTCGAATTCTTAGAAATCGCTGATGCTGAATAGCAGCAACTCAACTTTTTTGTTTGTCGGGAGACTATCCAATTTTGGTTGAAAGTGTTTTCGTGAAAATGGCCAAAACTAGGAAAATCCCGAAACCTTACTCCTTTCTACATAGAGAGACGTTTGAACTTTGCAAAAGCCAAGATGAATCAACATAGGAACATGGTTAGATGTCAGTGGGACGTTTTATGTTATGCCATTGTGATTGTGTGATAGTTGCATGTTGATAAATATAAGCACTGACGTATTTTAGTTCACTTCCATTGAACATTTATTTTCGTAAATTAGCTTTCACTTGTTTCGTAAACATGGATTTTGTACATAGAACAAATTGCTCGTAAATTGTATGGAACATTCATATTGCTTGTTATCTACCCTCCCCTCGGATATGTGATCTGGACGCGATGGGTGGGCCTACGCCATCAGCATTGAGATGGTAACCAAAGACATATCCTGACGTGGAAGTATCACATCTTGAATATTTTGATTTAATGCCGCGTCACATATCTGGCATTGATGCAAGGATTCTACAGATGTGAACCAACGGACATCCTGTCTGGGAGGCTTGAATGCTGGTGCAGTCTAGTGGGGCTCTTTCCTCAGTAATAATGATGTGGGACTTCTTCTTGGCTGCAACACCTTTCTTAGCGTTCCCTGACATGATGAGCCGAAGCCACGCTTAATTATAAATCTAGCTAGACAGGTATATATTGGTACGCAATGTGTTCAAGATTATTGACATTTGTAGGGAACTGACTGTAGGATTCACTGAATAGAAGTTTGATTAAAACTACGAACGTGGCACCATTCTTATTTTGTTATTTCTCATTTCAAAGAGCTATAATAAAAATACCACACATTATTACAATGATATACAAAAAAATCTTATAACGGCTTGTTTCTCGATAATTTTTCAATAATAGATAGGGACTAGGCGTGATGAAGCTTTACCTTGCCACCGAAAAGTGAATCTAATAGCTGACAAAGATTGTTAGGCTGCACTTGCTGTAAGACTTTGAAGCGATTAAACGACTTAGAGATTAGTATTAGACAAATAAAAAGAAGGCAATGAGCAGACAAGTAAACGTAAACGATTCTACAAAAGGAATATAGAATTTAACTGAATAACGCAGAAGACAACAACGGACTAAGGCGGACAAAGTGATAGGTCATTTAAAAAAGAAGTTAGACGAGGTATACATCGATGAATTTCAGAGGACATAAGAACTAGACATCTATTAACCTATTGACGACTAAAGAAGTTACGAAATGCCCTCTAACATTTCTAGCATAAAAAGACGCAGCGTCCTCCCAATTTCTTTTAAAGAAAACTTCTCTCTCATGAGTCCCATCAGTAAACCATTAAAATTATACTGTTGGGTCTACTGAGACATCAGACATGACTAAAACTGGTAGAATTCAAATACCTCGACGATTTTTCATTGGAGAAAACTGCTCAAACAGACTTGCACAGCACATAAACTACAAAAGACTGAAGAAAACAAACTGACAAACTAAATAACCAAAAGACGAAACGACACCATACTAAACAGTGGACATGAACATGACTGAAAGAAAAGGGAAGCAAACTTGAAAATTTAACACCTTTTGAGACAGTGTCAACAGTGTCTCTATCGACGACATGATCCTTGCACGGCTGGTGAAATGCTTCAAAAGGAGTTAAGTTATATCATTCTAACGCACAAGTAACAGCGTACTAAAAACTTCTTCGGAAAACTTTCATAGCACATAGATGCCACATTTCACGATCTAAACAAGAAAAGACTCCGTATTAAACATGTTAACGTAACAATAACCAACGAAATAACAAAAAGACAATTGACGAAAAAGACGAACGGACTCAAAATTTTAAAACGTGCCTCCTTCCGAATCATTTGCAACAGCGTCTTCTTGGACGACATGCTCCGTGTACGGATGGCTGGCAAAATGATTCGAAAGGATTTACGCAACGATATCATCAAAGGCCTGGCGTAGAGGTTTCTACTATATTGATCTACTATAAGAAACCGCAGTGCTGTAAGTAACCCGATACCTTTTGAAAGCATTTGGATGTGATGAAGTGTTGGGTTTGGATGTATAAGGAGGGCTGTACAGAGAATTTGTTGGCCAATACAGGGCACCTTGCACGCTATAATTTGGTTATTAAAATAGACATTTAATAAGATAGGTGCATGTAATGTTACTAATAATCCAAAATCTAAAAGGTACAAATATGGACATTGGTCTCACTCTCAAAAGTTTGAAATATTTTCAAGAAGGTCGGAATAAAATCCTCATCATAAAATGGCCAATTGAGCGCAATATCAATTAATACTAATTAGTTGTTTTCACACGGGTTTCCTTATAACTTTTTAAGCATTAGTACTTCATTCAGGCATAAATCACAATTTAATGTACCAGAAACTGGACGGACACTTGTGCCTACCCAGTGGAGGATCTGGATACGACCACCCATCTAGAGTATCGCGAGAGCTGACAAGTGCAACGGGAAGGACTATAGGTGTATAGACCCGGATATGCAATCTTAGCAGGAAAGCACGGGCTATACACTGAACAATTACAATTACAATTACAAAGAAACGAAGAGTCGTTGTGAAAATATCACCAATAATCTCACATACACCCTCCATGTCACTAACATCTTTTTTCTCTTCTTTTTTTTTATGCTACTAACTCTATGCTGGCGGTTTGGCAACCACTATGGCCCCGAGTGGTTGCGAAGTTCAAGCACCGGACGCGGTCCCCTTGCCCTAACCTAATCCTTATCCTCTCCCATGGTATTCAAGTGGTCCGCATAGACTAGTTCGCCATTACCCCTTCCTAACTCTCGGCTTTGGATTGACTTGCGCTCTAATTGACCCACCAAACGCTGCAAAATTAAAATGAAAATGAAAATGAAAATGAAACATTCATATTATTTGTAAAATGCACAAAAAGAATTTTGTGTAGTCCAGCCAATCGCTGCTTCTCTTTAATCGTACTAAAAATGTTTGAGTTGCTGCTGGATTAAATTTTGAGTCGATATAGTAGAATTCAGGTGGCCTTTAGCATTCTTTAGCTAGACCTTACATTCAGGTCGTCTGAAATGAAGAGCAAATACTACAGACACGTGTTAGAAACGTTCACGCTTTTTCTACCGTTCAT
>JASCZW010012526.1:0-28194 GCA_034211315.2 Aedes japonicus
ATGGAAGCAATGATTTTTGTGCTATATCCTGCCCTCGATCGCACAATTCATCAAGAACTTTAACGCTCATGAGTTGGAAGAGCGTTTACCTGGCGTAGAACAAGCAATCGTGGACCAGCACTCGGTAGACGATTATTTTGATTGCGAGGACACGGAAGAACTAGCAATTGAGCCGATTCAAAAATGATTACGGCTCATTAATGAGGCGGTTTCAAGCTAATTAAATTCACCTACAATTTAAAATCAGTAGTTCAATCGATCAATCCCATTTGATCCTCAACTTGACGTAACATTTCGATGTAACAACGGAGAATGGCGTATCATTTTGACGAAAGTAACATGCCATCTATCATATTGATTTATCAAAATGACTTATAATATTTTTCTTTGGCAGGCCGTTGTAAAAACATTTTTCTAAATGAAACATGCATGTCCCTCCTATTGTTATTTTTAAGCACAGTGATGTAATATATTTTACCAATGAGTCGTTAATTGGTTTTCAAATAGGCACTCACCCATGTTTATTTTCTCATTTGCGGTCAAATGTTGCTTACGTCCATTTGAAAAAGTATTCGAGATTTAATTTTCCTAGATTTGGCAGAAATTAATGGGATATTTTAAGTAAATTTAGGCCAGATAAAGTTTGCATTAATAAAAGGGACTAAATGCTCCAATTTTTCAAGTGATTAGTGCCTCCCAGAAGTTGCCGCCTACATTAAAAAGTACCCCAAGGATGACGACGTTGCGTTTTGGCCGGATCTAACGTTGGCCCATTACTCGAATAAAAGCAATTTGGTTTGTTAAAATATTTTGTTCCGTTTTGTGTTACCATCCATCCGAAAACGCCTGAATCTAGCCGGTTGTATGAGAGATTGCAAACATTGTTGTATGGTTGTATGGTTGTGTTGTATGAAAGATTGCAAGCAATTTCGTTGTTTACATCTTCCAATGCACAGTGGGCGAAAATGGATCCAGAATCCATTAATTTAGACGGCGCAGGCAGGAGTCCTGAAAAATAGCTTATCTTAAGGGGAAAAAAGCAGGAAATAGAATGCTGGCCGTTTCATTTAGGCCGACCACAGTAAGTGACCCATTTTGCCCATTTCTCCCCTCATTTTGAATGCAAACTAAATTATTACCCAAAACTAAACTCGATGCTACTATATTGAACCCAAATGCATTGCAAATTTGCAAAAAATAACTGAAGAACTGTAGAAAACAAATTTTACTTTGATCGGCTGCCAGGAAGTGGTCCATTTTACCGATTTTCCCTCACATATGCATAAGCTTCCTTATACCTTGTGGTTCGAAGATTGACGTCAGTAATATTGCTCTAACTTGCACTGTACTCGATGATAAAAATGTCCTGAGCTTAGGTTGACCTCTTAAATTCAGTCCATTTTACCCGGAATTCCCCTTATAATTTAATAATCTCATTTATATCCTGCTGTTTTGAAGATCGGTGCTAGTAATATTGCCTCACTTCGCATAGTATTTACGTAAAACTGTCTGAACAATCGAATGGTGATGGTTTTGGCTAGGGTCGACCACATCCGAAACGGCAGGATATAAATGAGATAAGTAAATTATAAGGAGAATTCAGGTTAAATGGACAATTTTCTGAGGTCAACCCTAAACGAAACCATCATCATTCGATTTTCCGGACATTTTTTCATAAGTACAGTGCAAATGAAAGCAATATTAGTGGCGCCAATCTTCCGAACCACAAGATATATGAGTTTATGCATGTGTGAGGGAAAATCGGGTAAAATGGACCTTTTCCTTGCATCCGATCAAAGTAAAATTTGTTCCCTGCAGTTCTTCAGCTTTTTTTGCAAATTAACAGTGCATTTGGGTTCAATATAGTAGCACCAAGTTTAGTTTTTGGGTAATAGTTCTAGTTTGCACCCAAAATGAGGGGAGAAATAGGCAAAATGAAACATTTACTGTGGTCAACCCTAAATGACACCATTCGATTTCCCACATTTTTTCCCATAAGATAAGCTATTTTTTAGGACTCCTTCCTGCGCCGTCTAAATAAATGGGATTCTGGATCCATTTTTGTCCACTGTGCATTGGCTTGAATGAAACGAGGGAGATTTTACGCGCCTGTTAAAAATCATAATGATCACAAATAATAATGTTGCTAAGGGAAATGCTTATTTCACACGTACGTCCCCAATCCCTCTGAGAAAGAAAAATCTAATTAAAAATGTATGACACTCAATCGTTAGCCATCGAGTTTTGGAGCGGTCTTTTGCAATAAAGGGTGCTCCGATCAAAATTTGGTCAAACAGTTATGTGTGTGAGTCGATCAGTGCATTTTGATAACTGAGTGCTAATCTCAAAATCAAAATAGAGTTGTGCGTAAAATTCAGTTGTGTGCAAATTTTTTTGAGTTGCGTGCTATATATTTTCAATGCACTATGTAAGCAAATGCGTCAAGTTTACGTTGACTCAATTTTGATCGAAACACCCTTTAGATCACAAGATTATCCCCATTTGTGGATCTGCACTACTCCGCAAATATACGTAGTTTCGGATTCCAAAGTGGAAGTACTGGGTTAAATACCTGTCCAGTAAAGTCAGAAATCCTCAAAATATCTTCTGATGACCTAGTTTTGCTAAATCTACAAGTTTGATGCTGGACATGTTTTGCATCTGAAAATATTTTGTCCACCATCCCTGGACATTTACTTACCCTGCAAATATTTGCGGAGTAAATCCAGTGCATACATTTTAACTTTGAATTTTGTTATCTCAGAGGGGTTGGGAACGTACGTGTTAAAGCATTTTCGTGGATGCTCTTAATTAATGACTGTGTAAGCGTTTTGAACAGACTAAGCTTCAAGCCAAAGAAACTGTAAACAACGAAAATGCAATATATATATACAACAAACCAGATTTCAGCGATATCTGGCTTAAATTCGACATAAAATATCCCAGAGATTTATACCTATAATCTAGCATTTTCTTTGTGTGCATTAGAACGCAGAAAATTGAATGTTTTTATTTAAGGACACACGGGATCAAGTCCCTATCACTTCGAAGTTTTCTGAGCACAAGTCTCAAATTCTATTAGGACTTCAGACGTGAAATTTTCAAGAATCGTTTGCTCCATCTGGAGCATCCATTGGAGAGCGTTGTTTGTTTTGTTTTGTTTGGGAGTTTTAGTCTCAAAAATCGTGAAGTGAAAATTAACCTAACCTATAAATATGGAAAAAGGACTAACTCCAGTTTCACCTTAAACTGTGAAGCCCTGGGTGAGATTTCTTGAAGGTTCATTTGATCAAGCATATACACAGATAAAAAGTAACATTGAATTTTTCGCGTTATCTATGTGTATGATAATGTTAGGAAATGCTAGATTTGGCTGAAAATATTGGGATATTTCATGTGAACTTTAGACAGATAACGCCTGAATCCAGCCTGTTGTATGAAAGATTGCAAACATTGTTGTATGGCGCATGAAAGATTGCAAACAATTTCGTTGTTTACGTTTCCTTTGGCTTGGAATTGAACGAGGGGTAATTTTACGTGCTTGTTAAAATTTATTATTAACTCATCGTAAGACTCACATATCAGTCCAGGGCAAAATATCGCCATTCTAATCTTCCCACCCTTCTTCCGTACTTACAATGTTCAACTCGGAATCGAAGTTGTACTCGGATGCCTCCTCCAGCGGGTACAGCGGCGAGTGGTGGTTGACGGCCGGTTCGTACGCACTATGGTAATCGTACGTCAGCAGATTGAACCAATCCAGATACTTGTTCAACTTGGCCACGTCGTAACCCTTTTCGATGTACTCGATACCGGCTGGCACGGCCATGGTCAGCAGTAGCCTACGGAGCAAAGCGTTCAAATAAGTACCAAAGAACAACAATACCCGCCCGAAAAATACTCACCTCGGCCGCCCGGTCTTCGAAGATTCCCGATCGAATTCCTCGCGCAGTTCCTGCACCAGCTGGGCGTAGTTTTCCCGATCCTTTGGTTTCGATCCATCCCGGAAGGCTGGATATTCCCAATCCAAGTCCAACCCGTCAGAAGTGATTCTGGCGCAAGAATTTGATCGTATTCTTCACAAACTGCGATCGTCGTTCCGAATCGGCTACCAGGGGAGAAAACCGCGATGAACCCTCGTTCCAACCGCCGATGGCCAGCATCGTTTTGAGGTTCTTGTTGTAGGTCTTGAGACCGGTGAACTTGGCGAAGCCACCCTTCTCAATGTCCTGGTACTTGTCGTACGGTTTGAGAGAATTCTCCTTGGTGAAGCCACCGAATGAGTAGATCAAGTGAGTACAGAGGTACGGGTTGATGTTCTGCGGGTTGAATTTGGCCGTTCCCGGCCGGTATACCGACCAATTGGTATAGTAGCAATACCACTCGTTGGTTGTTCTCCGACGCCGCCACAGTTGTCCGTGCCAATGTGAGGTGTCGTCAGCACGAGAAATAACCATGTTGCCGCTCCTCGTTGAAGCTGTAACGAGAGTAAATAACTTGGATTAGTACAGTTGTTAATGTAATTGGGTGCTCTTTCGAGGGGCATGGGGCGGTGTGTTTCTAAATCGAGGAAGTTGTTGCGCACTGTGAGCGAGATTTGAAATTTCGAGATGGCATGCAGAAGTGTGATTACCAGAGCATAATTTATGAGATTCGTGTGGTGCAAGCTTGCCGGTGCTTGCAGATCAAACTTTTACTAAATTGAAAGCCCGGCACGGTTGGTGGCGGTGGCGGCGGAGATATCTCCCACGGTTTACTAGGTCCGTGTGTGTCGGGAAAAGGAAATCATGCAATGGCGTGTGAGATTGATTCTTTTGTCTTTTGGCTGTCTTGCGGTTCGGGCTTATGGAAAGGAGGTGTGCAATTAAAAGCCGTGAAATTTGTTACTCCGGAAATTAGGTAGTAATTTAGTGTTATGTGGGTTTCGAACGATTGGAGTGTGTGTTTAACGAAGCGGGTGATGCGTTTCTAGAGTCGATTGGGTTTTAATGACTGGAATTTGTGATTTCTCGACAACTTATTCAAACAAACGTATTTGATTTTTTCATACAAAGAGTGGAAAAAAGATTCAAACGTAAATTTTTCAAGACTCCACGGCACCTCTACGGCAACTAGTATCACCATTATACTGAGGAAATGTTATTCCTTGTGTTGGCGGTCCTTGTTCGCATGAAAGTGCTAAGGGTTTCAAGGATTGAACGTTTCAATCTTTCTCCTCCTCTTTGCTCACAAAATCAGATACGTCAATATGAATAAGTAGTCGCGATTTATTGCTTTGGATGCACTCTTAGCGCATACAAGAATGAATTAGTTGTGATGATTATTCCATGAAGAAAATTAGATAACTAATGAACATTGAATGCAGTGTACTGTGCTACATGATGCAGAGAAACAACAATCAGAATAACTATAGCAACTCGCTTGTTGTACTGCGGGGCAAGGACAGGTCGAGTTTTTGTTTTCAAATGTCAATTGTATGCTAAACGTCAATAAGAAAGGGTTTAACGCTCGATTGTCTTAATATCTGGACGCAAGAAAGCATCTCTATTTCGTGATTGTTTTGATGAATTAAAATAATTGAGCAGACAAAATAAATGTTTTTATTGCGCTTTCAGGGAAACAATATCAAAAGTTGGTTTTTATGAAACGACGAACTTTTCTAGTAATACTTCGCATCATCAACAGGAAACTCTGGTCGTCAATTCAAGCGGCAATTTATTCCATATGTTCATTTGTGTAGCATTCCGAGTCGCTTTCCCGGTCTTTTTGAGATTTCTCTAACACTTTCCCTCCCAACATTTCTGGATTGGACGAATTTAAGTACACTGATATAGTCTTTCCCTGTATTCTCCCATACGCGGGGTAACGAACTTAAGTAGGTTGAGATCCTTTTGGTGTAATCCACTACACACAGGGCCTTTACGACAGAGTACGTTTGACCAATACTCTTCCTTGTAGAGCTTCGAGCTCATAGACTTATTTTTAACAAACAACTGCTTTCTGGCAAAATGAGAACGATAACATTTGCGTAGACGGATCCTCCGGACGGTGCGTTTGTTGAAGTTGTATACATAATACGGTAATCTCACCATCCGAGAGTACTAAGCTGGCTCTAATTGTTCTGAATATCTTCCAATGCAGGTAATGAAATCGAGGTGGTAGGCACAATTCGTCTACATGGGCCCATTGGTGACCGCCATAACGCCACAAGCAGAGAGATACAAAGACGCCTTATGGATGGCTATCGTGCCTACTTGGGACTCCAAAGAACGCTTATTTCGAAGAAAGTTCGACAAACAACAAAGTTAACCATCGACAAGACATTAATTGGACCGATAGTTCATGACGGCCATGAAACATGGAATTTCCTCTTGGAGGACCAACGCGCTTGGTGTCTTTGAAGGTTTTGAGTACGATCTACGGTGGAGTGCAGATGGAAAACGGAACATGGACGAGGCGAAAGAACCACGCATTGCTACTAGTTGCTGGGAGAACGTCCCATCGTACAGACCACTTAAATCTGTCGACTATGGTTGATGGGCATGTCGTAGTAATGTCGGACGACAACCCTATTAAAATGATTCTCGAAAACGATCAAATGGGCACAACAAGAAGAAGCGCGCAATGAGCAAGGTTGGTCGATGAAGTAGAAGGTGACCCGTGAGACTGGCTATGTGCAACCATGAACCAAATAGAATGGAGACAACTTCTGTCTACTTCAGGAGCCACCTCGGCCTTGGTCTGATTGGTAAGGTAAGTACCTTACAATGCTAACATTCCTAGATAATCTGATAATGGCTAATGACCTCACAGAAGATTCATTGAATGTATTTGAGTGCATATTGTCACCTTTGATTGGTTATTAAGCTACTATTATGACTGTAGATCCTAACTTCTGATTTCAAGCACAGTTTTGGTGACCTAGAATATCCCAAGATATCTCATTATATCTACACGGATATAGTCTATCTTTGTATTCTCCCATACGCGGAGTAACGATCTACACACTCAGATAAATTTACACTACGGTAAATTTTTAACAGATATCTGTAAAAAAGGATTATCGAACGTTCAGCTGTTGAGAATTCGGTAAAACTTTACAGGTTTCTGTAAAAAAATCTAAGTGTGTATGATGATGTTGTTTGAGAAGGAAATAATTTCTCATCACCATGAGGCTCTAGGAAGTAGACAGCATTTTTTTATAGAACAAAGTTCTTCCCATAGTAGCACTACTACGATCATAATTAGTTTTATTAGCAAGTCATATTTATGTTATCTCAACCAAATGGTAACAACTGTGCTACTAGGGTTATGAGAAAGTATTGATAATTCCACTAGCGCAATGCAGGCTGTGAAAATTGAATAGTAGTAGTTCTTTTTTTTAAATTGAGCGGAGGCATTGTGAGGTAGTACTTCGAAACAAGCACACAATCTTTTGCCAAGCATCTCCAAGCGGAGGCCTTGACCTACTCCGCATGGGTAAGCAGCAAAAGATTGTGTGCTTGTTTTAAGTACTACCTCACAATGCCCTCCGCTCAAAACACTACTTCTATTCAATTTTCACAGCCTGCCGTGCACTAACGGAACTATCAATATTTTCTCTTAAAAGCTTTGTTATAGCTAAAAAAGTGCTGTCTACTCCTAGAGCCTCATTGTTGTGACTGAATTTCCGTAGCAGCTCCACATACACCGTTATTTTTGAGATCAGCTCTAACTGTAAGTTTTTATTTCAGTTAGAAGCAAATTTATCATATCTATGATATTACTTACAAATTTTCAGTTCTATCTACACCAACGAGATTCTTACCTAAGTTTCACAATAGTGGTAAACAAACTAGAATATTAAATTTCTTTTAGAATGATAAACTCATAGTGTATTACTTCTTTAAATACTTACTTTAAATTTTCAATTTTAGCTGTACTTAGGTTCTAAGTATATTTTATATAACTTTATTGATTGAAAAGCGAAAAATAACTGTTAAAGCAAAAACAATCCACTTCCACTGTCAGTTCACTAGAATGCAACATAACTTTTTATTATTTTCCCTAATCTTCGTCGCCGCCTTCGGTATGTCATAGCGACGGACGTCAAATGCTTGAGTTTGTAGCTTACACCACTTTATTAGTGCACTGTCGTTTACAATGATGTAGTATTGGGCAGTTCTCATCGTCACACTCCCCGCCTGTGATCTACTGCACTCTCCTACTTCAGGATCACCTTTGTCCCTGACGTCGAGCACCGCCAGCTTGACTACAGGCCTTTGAAGAACTCCTCCTTTCGTACGCACTCAAGCTTGTCGAATACGACCATCTGCCCCAACTGCTACTCGCTCGACTCGTCCTCTTATCAATTGGTTCCCTACTGCTCCATCTACTACGTATACCAGATCTCCCTCCTCGATATCCTTCATATTCTCGAACCACTCTGACCGCCGTGAGATAACCGGCAGATACTCCTTCAACCATCGCTTTCAGAACTCATCAGCCAAATGCTGCGCTAACTTCCAGCTACTTCTGAGAGTAGTCCGGTAATCTATAGGCAGTACTGGTAGTTGCTTAACTCCGGAAGAGCTCCCCAGTAGAAAGTGGTTCGGCGTTAGCGCTTCCTGATCAGCCGATACCAAGGGGATGTACGTTAGCGGTCTACTGTTGAGCATACCTTCTGCTTCGATAATCACTGTCTCTAGCGTCTCATCATCCGGTTTCCGTTGTGCTTCCATGATGGTTCCGATCGCCGTTTTAACGGAGCGCACCATTCGTTCCCAAATTCCTCCCATATGGGGGGCTCCGGGTGGATTGAACGTCCAGCGGGTGTTTGCGTTGGTAAACACTGCTGCTAGCCTTTCCTCTCGGACTCAAATCTCCTTCTTAAACTGGTTGTTAGTAGCATAGAAATTGGTTCCATTATCATTGAAGAATTCAGCAGGGGACCCTCTTCTCGACACAAAGTGACAAACTGCTAGCACACACGATTCGGTAGACATACTGTGCACTACCTCCAAATGTACCGCTCGAATGCTGAGGCACGTAAACAGCGCCACCCAACGCTTTACATTGCTGCGTCCAACCGCCCACGAACGTGAAGGGTCTTACGAAAGGTGTGACCCAAACATTCGGTGGTGGAGCCATCGGCGGGGACCTTGGGCTTGCGTTGTTCACACGACAGTATACACATTCCCGAGCGACTCTCGCGACGAGTGCTCGCATCTTCGGAATTTGGTACTCTGTCTCATCTCATTAATACTCATGGTGAAGAGAAATTATTTCCTTCTCAAACAACGTCATCATTATATCTGCTACAGTTACAGCTGTAGATTTCAAGTTCTGAACTCCAGGATAGTTTGGATAATTTTAAACATCTGAAGATTATCTCATGATGTTTGTTGATGTCTTCCAAGATATTTAATGAATGTATTGTAAAAACATGTAGCTTTGAATAGCCAAAATGCTTTTGTTACCTGTCTCCATTTACTATTTTCAACGAATATGTACTTATTAAGCATATTGAATCCATGTCGATAATCAAAATTGAAGCTCAGGATTAAAGTTATAAAATCTTCAAATAAGTGTTCAAAATTTCATTATTTTAACTTCCCTTTTTACCCTTCTTACATCAATAGAAGGGTATTAAGATCGCTTGAAAACTCGACTTTTTATCCGAGGCCCACAGGGCCGGTGTCATATACCATTCGACTCAGCTCGATGAACTGAGCACATGTCTGTGTGTATGTATGTATGTGTGTGTGTGTGTATGTGTGTGTATGTGTGTGTGTGTGTGCGTTACAAATAATGTCACATCGGTTTCTCAGCCATCTGTGAACCGATTTCAGTTCTGTTGACGGCAAAATGGAAGTTACAACATTCTCATAGAACGCCATTGATTTTTTTTCATTCGGACATTTCGTTACGAAGATATGAACGAAACAGTACTTGAAGGCCTATTATAATAATAGTAATCAAACAGTTTAGTCTCCGATTACATACTGAGCTATCTGTGTACCGATTTTAGTTTTGTTGGTGCCAAATCAAAGTCATGATATCTCCAAATAACTGGTCAAAATTTCATTATGATTGGATAATCTTGAGATATGACCAAAACAATACCTGAGAGCACATAATTGTGAGATGATTAATATACCTGCTGCAGTGCCGAACCGAACAAGATCAATCACACTAATCGATGCCGCTTGCATTCTATTGTGTCGCATCTGGAGCGTTGTATAGCACATACAGCGGACTAGCCACAATATGCGACTGTATAGAATTAGAGCAGCATCGACTGGCTCGAGTGGTCTGGTTTTGAACCGCAACGAGTATATTCGAAAATTCAGTCTGT
Source organism: Aedes japonicus (assembly GCA_034211315.2). Lineage (NCBI taxonomy): Eukaryota > Metazoa > Arthropoda > Insecta > Diptera > Culicidae > Aedes > Aedes japonicus. The sequence continues at coordinate 10,337 of JASCZW010012526.1, forward strand.
ATATACTATAACCAATTTTCAACGAAAATTTACTTATTGTTTTTACTGAATCATTTACGGACTGATTATATGAAATTTCTAATATTTATGTAAATCCCCTTTTATATAACTAACATAAACAGGTCATTAAAGACTATTAATGGTAATATTTTAATAACATCACTGAACAATACGCTAAGGATTGACACAGTTCATTTTATAAACTGAATGTATGACATATTGAATATCTCTGAATCTTCTTGGAATTTCTGATGAAAATATGTATCCAGTACAATATTGTCCACATTTGAATTCTGGTGAAGTGTAAGAAGGGTTCAGTCTCACCATCGGTGGATTAATGCGGGTTTTTCAGTTTATTTCAGCTGGGTAATTCTAACAGAGGAATTGATTAAACCCGTTTTGAGTGAATTCGTTTGACAGCTTATCACTGAAGATAAATAAGCGATTCCGTTTGTTTCACCATTCACTATTCCAAGAATCTCATCTCGTCCTGCTCGTTTTTGCTTTCCGCCAACAACCATGCCGTCACAACATCGATCTTGAATTCTTCATCTTTCGAATTTACCAGAGCAAATGTTATTTTCAAATTATGCAGACAAGGACGAGTAAAATTTAATTCTTCCTGAATTCCTAATTCCTGAATTCTGGGGCGTAGACTTAATTTGATGATTTCCAATTGAGCTTTCCTTGAACTTCTTCAGAAACGATGATCTGGACCCATAACTATTTACAGTGTGCCTCACAATAGGTGTCACCTTTTTTCAACCTTGGTTTATTTTAGCAGGGTAATTTTAACAGCGAAATTGATTAAATCCGTTTTGAGTGTATTTTTTTGACAGCTTATCGCTGAACATTAATAAGCGATTCCGTGTGTTTAAATAAATCATTTACCATGAAAGCCATGCGGAAGCAAGCTTTAAAATTACATTTGCAAAAGCTTAGACCGTGTTCGGAGTAAGTACGCGTTTCGTTTTCATACTTTGAAACGGTTCAAAGAAACTGGAAATGCCCATATCCAACACAAAGGAGGTGCCGGACGAGCTGCCAGAACGAAGTAAAAGATCAAATGTGTGAGGGAGCGAATAAGTCGTAATCCGGCCGTATCTGGCCGCAAATTGAGCAAACAATTTCAAATGTCCCCGGCTTCAATGAACAAGCTCTTAAGACATGATCTGGAATGCAAATCGTATAATAAAGAACGGGTTCACGGGTTGACGGAGCGTCAAAAGCAAGCCAGTCTCCATAGAAGCAGAAATCTTTTTGTTCGGCGCAAAATTATCAAGGAAAAGGGCGCGAGATTCGAATTGAATTATAGACTGTTTCAGAAAGTATAAGCACACATTCAAAATAACAAAAAAGTCATGTTTTTTTAGTTTTAATAATTTTATTTGACAAATCATATTTTTATTTGTGTTTTATATGATATTTTACTCTCGTTGAATCAAAATATTTAATCATAGCCAAGACTCCTAACTTTTCCTTGAACATGACCCATTAGCTTCTGCTTCTGCCCACCATTTTGACAACTTTTGGCTAATCTTTTTTAAATTTTTGGATGTCGTCCGCTGGTTTTATGAATTTTCTAAGCTTTGCTTTGGGTAAAGCCCAAAAAGTCTCGATTGGCCGTGCCTCCGGGCAGTTCGGCGGATTCATGTCTTTCGGCACGAAACATACATTTTGAGTTTTGTTCCACTCTAAAGTGTCCTTTGCGTAATGACATAACGCCAAATCAGGCCAAAACACTACTTGACCTTCGTGCTGCCTGTTCATCGGTAATAATCGCTTCTGGAGACATTCATTAACGTATTTCTGAGTGTCCATCGTCTCCGTTGTGATGTACGGACTAGATTTTTTACCACACTCGCATATTGCCTGCCAAACCATAACCTTCTTACCGAATTTTCGATAAAAAATTGCCTTCTCCATTTCGGGAATGTCTCGCTATTGTCTTCGCTTACAGTATAGAATTGTGGGCCAGGAAGCGTTTTGTAATCTAGTTTCACATACGTTTCATCATCCATTATTATACACACAGAATTTCTACACAATAACGAATCGTAGAGTTTGCGGGTCCGTGTTTTCACGGACGCGGCCTGTTTTGGGTTCCTTTTGAGTTTTTTCTACTTTCGGTATGTTTTTAGCCCAAGTCTTTCTTTGGCACGTATGACGTTACTCGACGAGGTCCCTAGTTTTTTCACAACTTCCCGAACGGAAGTCGCTGGTTTTTGCTTGTAGGCATCCCTGATAATTTTATCGATATCCGGACTAAAAGGACCGGATTTCCGACCACTCTTCGGCGCATCTTCAAGCGTACACTGTTCTCTATAGATTGTACCGCTCCGACGCTAACACCCTCTTCCATGGCCAATTTTCTCAAGGAGAATCCGCTCACAGTGCACCGTTTGTGCACGATACTTTTTCGTTTTTCCGAAGTAAGACCGTGCATTTGGATAGGTAACACAAAACTGAGCACTTTTTTGATGTTATGTCATTTAGAAATGTACAAACAAAAGGACGCAGCCAAAACATGTTGAAATATTTCATTATGCTTATACTTTCTGGAACAGTCGTTAATATGGTTTATTTCTATAACATGTATCTTTCAAATGAAAAATAAATGCTATGATTCGGTTGATTTGTTTTGCTGTAATCCCATTTTGTTTTAGTGACATCTATTGTGAGACACCCTGTAGCTTTTGAACTTTTCATAGATATGAAAAACCTCATTCGATCAGTTGAACAACTCGTTTAATAGTCATCAATAGTGTATCTAGGTGTAACCAAGTAAACTTTATGATAGCAAAGTCAACAGCTCCTTAGATTTGCTTCATCATGTGATGTAGCTGAACATTTTAATTTTGAACAGTTCTTCTGAAAAGTTGAACATTTGAAACGATTTGGTTGAGTTTCATACAAATTTTCCGAATCGCCTTGAAGATAACCTTACTTGTATGTCATTCATTGCCCTTCTGAAACGGGTCAGAGAAGCCGAAAATACCACACCGGATCAAGAAACGAACCCACTATGGAACCCTCAGCCCCTACCCAACCACCCACAAACAACCTGCTCGTTCCGACGCAAGTTAAATTGCATTTCTGTTTATGGCCCTTTTCAATTTTCCTCACAGGTGGGCCCCTGTTCCACAAAATAAAAACGTCAATTGCATAATTGTTTCGTTGTTATCTGATCAGCGGCTATGACACCGAGCCCGATTTACCTCTGCCCGTGCTCCGTGAAAGCCTGACTGCATCTGTGAAGCTCTACCGACGACCCGAAGAAACAACAACAACCTGCCAAATTAGCAACCCTCGGTCGGTCATTAGCATAACACTGACCGAGGGGCTTCCCATCCTCATCGCTTCATCGCAATCGCCATGCGCCGCTATCTTCACTGTGCTGGTGCTGACATACTTTCCCGGGTTTATTTTTTTCACCACCACCACATAATTTAATTAACCAAGGGTTTCCACCGCAGCCGATAAATTCGAGCTAATTTAGGTTGACAACTCAATGCAAGAGTCATCGATATTTTTTTTTCGCAGTCCAATCCCTGCGTACAAATTTGCAAAATTAATGCAACTGCCTTGATTAATGCATCCATTCGTGGATGCTTGATTGCAGCATATTGGTGCGCCAGCAGTGGGAACTTTTCTCAGGACGTCAAAAAACGTGCGACAAATGCAACCGTCGTCTTGTTGTTGTTGTTGTTGTCGTCGTCGGCCAAAGTGGCAACACGAAAAAGCCACTAAGTATGCCGTGCAACTGTGCATACATGCAAGCGTCGCCGTCGTCGTTGGCGATCTAGATTCTTTGTCGGGCGAACATTTGAAATAGGTACAAGCCGTGCTTTATTTTCGTAAGATCCACACTTTTGTCTCAGACCTGGAACTGTGAGAAAATTAATAATTATGATGAAATGGCGCACATTTTGTTCTCACTGCAAGCAGCGCGCCGGTTCTTGGTTGGGTCGATTTAGCTATTTAGTTGTTGAACAACTGCGTAAGACAGTTGTCTTTGGAGCGATCTGCTAGAATTGAGTCACGAATTTTGTCGTTGCAGTTTGTTGGTAACCAGAACTTGTCCTTCTCAAACTTTCGTAGCTGGAATGGGGAAATGGTTCAAGTGTTAGGTAACAAACTCCTATTTATGACTCACGGAGACATGATTCGCAGAAACTAGCTCGACCTCATTCCAGCGACACTTAGTCACTTTGATTGCAGCCTGCTAGTACTTTTACCTCCTACATCTCGAAAGATAATTTCTACCATAGGATCTCCGTATCGAGCGCTATGGGCACCGTTTGACATTTACATCATCTATCGGGGTGTACAATAACGAGCACCAATCCCGGCCTGAACCGTTAGGTTTCGTTGTCGCATTGCAATCCGCGTCCTTCATTCCGAGCGTCACACAATCGAAACAATTATCATATTCAAATTTAGTCTTATAATAAACGGCAGCCATTAGCTAATCGGCAGCACTTCATCGCTGCGTGCTCACCGTTAACTGTGTAGTAATCACGCATTAAAAACATTACTTCATCTGATTTTACTACGACCACGAAGGAGAGCGCGGCGGGGAAGGGACACTCTAACCCAAACGGCAAGTCGCCGTCGCCGCTGGCCTCTATTATGAGAAATGGTCCGACCGACTGGGGGAGCCAAAAGTCGCCTTATCATTGTTAGTGGAGTGTGGCCGTTTGAGGCGCTAGTTGTTGTGCTTCGTCGCACGTTGCCGCTGCTTCCCAACATGGACTTGGACGGTTAATGACCACCCTTCTTCCATTCGTTCGTCCGCCCATCCGTCCGGGAGTCGGATGACCGACTAACCGACAGACCCAGAGATAATGAAAATGTTGTCTGTTTTGTAATGATTGTGTGCGGTTTAGTCGGAATGTCAAATGGGTGATAGCAATTGTGTTTTACTGATGTTGCAAACTAGATTTAGGTTAGTGTTTAGGTTGGATTGAGGTAGCATGATGGAAATAGCAAAACTTATTCAAATGTGATTTAATTAAAACTTTTTAACATTGAATGGCGGTTGGTTGTGAAAATTGTAAACATATTTATTATTCCAATGGTGTCAGTAGATTACACCGTTTTGTGTTTATTTTTCCAAACAGATAAAAGTTCAACAACCCTTAAGATCACTTAGCATGCTATGCCGAGAGTAAGTCAGTCGAGACAATATAAGCAATTCTTTATGAAATTTGGCTCTTGTTGTCGTAAGAAAACATTTCATTATAGTCATTAAAATAGGTGGTCACTCTACAGTTCCATTTTAGGCCAGATTTTCTCTCAGTGTGACCAGGGTGGCCACATGCACAAATTTATCTAGATTGACACAGATATTTTTTTCGATTTTTCCATACAGATATTTGTACGTAGAGATTACAAATTTTTGAGAAAAAAAAACCAAGATTTTTAAGATGTTTGGCAATTGGTTGTTCACTCAATAATCTCAAATTTGATAAATTACATATTAGGATCCATTGTTACCACTTCAATTTTCAGTGTGCTGTTTTATGCCCATGAAGCAAAAGAAAACAATGGATTCTGAGAATACAGTGACCAACCCCCGAGCATCTTGACAGATGAGCTTAGTTTCACGTAGCCATCTACAAATTGTAGATGTATCTACCGTGCATAAACAAAAGGGCCATCCATTCTCAATACTACCGTTTTTCAGCTTTGGAATAAATTTCGTTTCCTTGTGTGCGGATGTTAAAAACAGTGCAAAAACAAATTCTTAATGAGTCGTAATGTTTATGTGGCTTTCTTTCCAGTATTTTAAAATCAATTTTATCGAATAAAAATCATCTCCTTTAGAATGGGAATGATAGTTTGTTTTGAGTCGTTTTTGACTCACTTTCGTCAATAGTGGAGTCACTCAAGTAAATGTTACTGGCATTGACAAGTCGACAAATCAAAAACATCTGATTTGAGTCGATGTTTTTGATTGTCGACTTGCAAATGCTAGTAACATTTACTCAAATTTGAGTGACTCCACTTTTGGCGAAAGTGAGTCAAAAACGACTCAAAACTGAGATGAAACGGATGGCTGTGAAGGAAAGTGAAACAGAGAGAAAGAGAGAGAGAGAAAGTTTCTTTTTTATTTTATAAATGAGTTACATTTCTCTCAGCACAACCAAAGTCACAATTTTAGTTTGTAAAAGCATTTCTTCAAATTCTGACTTTGGTCTACCAAAAAATTGCGAAGTGGTTGCAAACCAGTTCGCGCGTGTGGTATTTGCAAATTTTTTATTAGTTTTCACCCGTAATACCCTTCAATTTTGTCGTAAAGTGTTCCTCGGAGTGTGGTGCCAGTGTTGAGCATCGAAAATCTCATTCAAATGTGGGCCCAGTCATTAAAATAGGTGGTCACTCTACAGTTCCATTTTAGGCCAGATTTTCTCTCAGTGTGACCAGGGTGGCCACATGCACAAATTTATCTAGATTGACACAGATATTTTTTTCGATTTTTCCATACAGATATTTGTACGTAGAGATTACAGATTTTTGAGAAAAAAAAACCAAGATTTTTAAGATGTTTGGCAATTGGTTGTTCACTCAATAATCTCAAATTTGATAAATTACATATTAGGATCCATTGTTACCACTTCAATTTTCAGTGTGCTGTTTTATGCCCATGAAGCAAAAGAAAACAATGGATTCTGAGAATACAGTGACCAACCCCCGAGCATCTTGACAGATGAGCTTAGTTTCACGTAGCCATCTACAAATTGTAGATGTATCTACCGTGCATAAACAAAAGGGCCATCCATTCTCAATACTACCGTTTTTCAGCTTTGGAATAAATTTCGTTTCCTTGTGTGCGGATGTTAAAAACAGTGCAAAAACAAATTCTTAATGAGTCGTAATGTTTATGTGGCTTTCTTTCCAGTATTTTAAAATCAATTTTATCGAATAAAAATCATCTCCTTTAGAATGGGAATGTTAGTTTGTTTTGAGTCGTTTTGACTCACTTTCGTCAATAGTGGAGTCACTCAAGTAAATGTTACTGGCATTGACAAGTCGACAAATCAAAACATCTGATTTGAGTCGATGTTTTTGATTGTCGACTTGCAAATGCTAGTAACATTTATTCAAATTTGAGTGACTCCACTTTTTGGCGAAAGTGAGTCAAAAACGACTCAACTGGAAACGGATGGCTGTGAAGGAAAGTGAAACAGAGAGAAAGAGAGAGAGAAAGTTTCTTTTATTTTATAAATGAGTTACATTTCTCTCAGCACAACCAAAGTCACAATTTTAGTTTGTAAAGCATTTCTTCAAATTCTGACTTTGGTCTACCAAAAATTGCGAAGTGGTTGCAAACCAGTTCGCGCGTGTGGTATTTGCAAATTTTTTATTAGTTTTCACCCGTAATACCCTTCAATTTTGTCGTAAAGTGTTCCTCGGAGTGTGGTGCCAGTGTTGAGCATCGAAAATCTCATTCAAATGTGGGCCCAGATAGTGAAAATGAAAAAAAGTGTCCTCCATCGAATAAAATTTTCTTCATCCGTTCCCGTCGTCATGGTTGTCATGACAGCAGAATCAACAACGCAAGAAGAGCTAGTGTCGTTGTAGTGGTAGTGTATTGAACGTTAATAGTGCTGCTAGCTTGCGGTTGTTTGGAGCCAATTTGGATGGAATGTATTCGTTAGCTTTGAACTTGATGGTTTTAAAACGAAGAGTCTCTATGAAAAAATACGACACACAATGAGATATATTGTTCTGATCGCAGTGAAAAGATTTTGTCAGTCATATTTTCCATGTATATGTGCTAGTACTTAAAAAGAAATAAGGTTCTACCTAATGTGAAAAAACATATGCCTTGTGATTTGCTCACATTTCTGCAATTGGATACGGGATCAAACATTCAGCTAAGTATAGTGTTTTAAATATTATTGCTTCATTCAAACATACATTAGTACAAAGAAATATTGGCAAACATGAACGGTTCATGGGAGCGGAGGCGCTGTTTGCGCGGAGAAATCCAGACGAGCGGCGTATGCGTGTTTTTCTGTCCGCCTTTTTCTCTTCTACTACTCTGGGTTTTTTGCTTTTGTTCGTTTTTGCCAACCGTGCTGCTAGCTTGCGGTTGTTTGGAGCCAATTTGGATGGAATGTATTCGTTAGCTTTGAACTTGATGGTTTTAAAACGAAGAGTCTCTATGAAAAAAATACGACACACAATGAGATATATTGTTCTGATCGCAGTGAAAAAGATTTTGTCAGTCATATTTTCCATGTATATGTGCTAGTACTTAAAAAGAAATAAGGTTCTACCTAATGTGAAAAAACATATGCCTTGTGATTTGCTCACATTTCTGCAATTGGATACGGGATCAAACATTCAGCTAAGTATAGTGTTTTAAATATTATTGCTTCATTCAAACATACATTAGTACAAAGAAATATTGGCAAACATGAACGGTTCATGGGAGCGGAGGCGCTGTTTGCGCGGAGAAATCCAGACGAGCGGCGTATGCGTGTTTTTCTGTCCGCCTTTTTCTCTTCTACTACTCTGGGTTTTTTGCTTTTGTTCGTTTTTGCTGTTCGATCTTTATGTATTCTCGTTGCAGCTCGGAACCGGAAAAAGTCACTCACGCAAATCTATCTAACTGATTTTTAATATGGTGGCAGGGTGTTGCATGGGGGAGCTGTGTAGCACATCAGATGCACTGCATAGCGAGCTTGATGCGCCACTGTGCAAACGTACGAAACAAGAGTGAAATCGACTGGCGCTAGTGGGGTTTTCTAGTTTTCGGCTTCGACGATGATATAATCCTTGTGGTGGGTTGGAGAAGTGACCGTGCAGGGATTTGCGTCGGAAAAGGAGAGAGGCATATGAAACAATTTCTTCCCGAAGAAAGGTTTACCCTTAATTTAACAACTACTCTCAATCATTCCCTATTTAATGCCCTTCTACTGTTAATTTGTCATGTTCTCTGTGGAGTATTTTGACGTTTTTCCCACGCAAACCTGTGCACCGTTCACTGTCTGAAACAAATTTCAGTACTTTCATGTTCATCTAGGCATAATTAATAAATATATTCGTTTACGTTTCCTCTGCTTGGTAATATTTGCATTTTCAGCTGCGCATTTCTGCAATTTTGTGGGTTTTGACTCCCTAGCCCGCGATGTGCGGTGTGTGCGTTATTTCTGGTTGTTTGCCGAGTTCACGTTTGCTAATGACTACTGTCATTTATATCATTTACATTGTTTGCCCTTGTAGGTAGTGCATATGTTTGTTGGGGTTTGATTGATTTCTATTTTAAGAATAAGATCTTTTATTATCATATATTTTATATTTTTATATTTTTTATGGTCCAATTGTCATGTCTACTCTAATGCTTTTCTTTTTCAATATGTTCCCTATTATTTCCCCTTTAATTCCAAATATTAAATAGTTTTCTGATCACATAAAGCTTTGTTACTATTAATATTATTTTTTCGGGAGATCCCGGATGCTTGTGCACTACGTACCATCTGTGTTCGTTGTTCAACAGGGATAACCCGCTCCCTAATAACATTTCATTACATGTGTCACATATGAGAGGTCGAGGAGTTCTCCTCGTCTCTCCTTCTGAACTTCATCTACTACTCTACTCTGTTACGTAAATTGCATGCATACGTTCAATACCGCAGGGAATGGGGGTCTGCATTGTGTCAGACAGAGTTAAGGCTGGATGAAAAATCGGTCTTCAAACTCAGAATTTTGACGTATTTCTGTGGTCTATTGAAATAAACCACCCACACTTGTAGAGTGGCCCCAACAGCATCCTTACTGTTGGTTTAAATCGGTCCTCAAACTCGATGTTCTAAACGTATTCTTGTATTCCATTGAAATAAACCACCCACACTTGTGAGTGGCCCCAACAGCATCCACACTGTTGGTTCAAATCGGTCCTCAAACTCGATGTTCTCAACGTATTCCTGTATTCCATTGAGATAAACCACCCACACTTGTGAGTGGCCCCAACAGCATCCCCACTGTTGGTTTAAATCGGTCTTCAAACTCGGTGTTTTAAAATACTTTTGTATTCTGCTGAAATAAACCACCCACACTTGTGAGTGGCCCCAACAGCATCCATACTGTTGGTTTAAATCGGTCCTCAAACTCGCTGTTCTTAACGTATTCTTGTATTCCATTGAAATAAACTACTCACACTTGTGAGTGGTCCCAACAGCACCCCCACTGTTGGTTTAAATCGGTCTACAAACTCGGTGTTTTAAAATACTTTTGTATTCTGCTGAAATAAACCACCCACACTTGTGAGTGGCCCCAACAGCATCCATACTGTTGGTTTAAATCGGTCCTCAATCTCGATGTTCTTAACGTATTCTTGTATTCCATTGAAATAAACCACCCACACTTGTGAGTGACCCCAACAGCATCCCTACTGTTGGTTTAAATCGGTCTTCAAGCTCGGTGATTTAAAATACTTTTGTATTCTGCTGAAATAAACCACCCACACTTGTGAGTGGCCCCAACAACATCCCTACTGTTGGTTTAAATCAGTTCTCAAACTCGGTGTTTTAACATATATTTGTATTCTGCTGAAATAAACCACCCACACTTGTGAGTGGCCCCAACAGCATCCCTACTGTTGGTTTAAATCAGTCTACAAACTCGATGCTTAAAAATACATTTGTATTCTGCTGAAATAAACCACCCACACTTGTGAGTGGCCCCAACAGCATCCATACTGTTGGTTCAAATCGGTCCTCAATCTCGATGTTCTTAACGTATTCTTGTATTCCATTGAAATAAACCACCCACACTTGTGAGTGGCCCCAACAACATCCCTACTGTTGGTTTAAATCAGTCTTCAAGCTCGGTGATTTAAAATACTTTTGTATTCTGCTGAAATAAACCACCCACACTTGTGAGTGGCCCCAACAGCATCCCTACTGTTGGTTTAAATCGGTTCTCAAACTCGGTGTTTTAACATATATTTGTATTCTGCTGAAATAAACCACCCACACTTGTGAGTGGCCCCAACAGCATCCCTACTGTTGGTTTAAATCGGTTCTCAAACTCGGTGTTTTAACATATATTTGTATTCTGCTGAAATAAGCCACCCACACTTGTGAGTGGCCCCAACAGCATCCCTACTGTTGGTTTAAATCGGTTCTCAAACTCGGTGTTTTAACATATATTTGTATTCTGCTGAAATAAACCACCTACACTTGTGAGTGGCCCCAACAGCATCCCTACTGTTGGTTTAAACCGGTCTTCAAACTCGCTGTTCTTAACGTATTCTTGTATTCCATTGAAATAAACCACTCACACTTGTGAGTGGTCCCAACAGCACCCCTACTGTTGGTTTAAATCGGTCTTCAAACTCGGTGTTTAAAAATACTTTTGTATTCTGCTGAAATAAACCACCTACACTTGTGAGTGGCCCCAACAGCATCCATACTGTTGGTTTAAATCAGTCCTCAATCTCGATGTTCTTAACGTATTCTTGTATTCCATTGAAATAAACCACCCACACTTGTGAGTGGCCCCAACAGCATCCCTACTGTTGGTTTAAATCGGTCTTCAAGCTCGGTGATTTAAAATACTTTTGTATTCTGCTGAAATAAACCACCCACACTTGTGAGTGGCCCCAACAGCATCCCTACTGTTGGTTTAAATCGGTTCTCAAACTCGGTGTTTTAACATATGTTTGTATTCTGCTGAAATAAACCACCCACACTTGTGGAGTGGCCCCAACAACATCCCTACTGTTGGTTTAAATCGGTTCTCAAACTCGGTGTTTTAACATATATTTGTATTCTGCTGAAATAAAGCACCCACACTTGTGAGTGGCCCCTAACAGCATCCCTACTGTTGGTTTAAATCAGTTCTCAAACTCGGTGTTTTAACATATATTTGTATTCTGCTGAAATAAACCACCTACACTTGTGAGTGGCCCCAACAGCATCCCTACTGTTGGTTTAAATCAGTCTTCAAGCTCGGTGATTTAAAATACTTTTGTATTCTGCTGAAATAAACCACCCACACTTGTGAGTGGCCCCAACAGCATCCCTACTGTTGGTTTAAATCAGTTCTCAAACTCGGTGTTTTAAAATACTTTTGTATTCTGCTGAAATAAACCACCTACACTTGTGAGTGGCCCCAACAGCATCCCTACTGTTGGTTAAAATCAGTTCTCAAACTCGGTGTTTTAACATATATTTGTATTCTGCTGAAATAAACCACCCACACTTGTGAGTGGCCCCAACAACATCCCTACTGTTGGTTTAAATCGGTTCTCAAACTCGGTGTTTTAACATATATTTGTATTCTGCTGAAATAAACCACCTACACTTGTGAGTGGCCCCAACAGCATCCCTACTGTTGGTTTAAATCGGTTCTCAAACTCGGTGTTTTAACATATATTTGTATTCTGCTGAAATAAACCACCCACACTTGTGAGTGGCCCCAACAGCATCCCTACTGTTGGTTTAAATCAGTTCTCAAACTCGGTGTTTTAACATATATTTGTATTCTGCTGAAATAAACCACCCACACTTGTGAGTGGCCCCAACAGCATCCCTACTGTTGGTTTAAATCGGTTCTCAAACTCGGTGTTTTAACATATATTTGTATTCTGCTGAAATAAACCACCTACACTTGTGAGTGGCCCCAACAGCATCCCTACTGTTGGTTTAAATCGGTCTTCAAGCTCGGTGATTTAAAATACTTTTGTATTCTGCTGAAATAAACCACCCACACTTGTGAGTGGCCCCAACAGCATCCCTACTGTTGGTTTAAATCAGTTCTCAAACTCGGTGTTTTAAAATACTTTTGTATTCTGCTGAAATAAACCACCTACACTTGTGAGTGGCCCCAACAGCATCCCTACTGTTGGTTTAAATCAGTTCTCAAACTCGGTGTTTTAACATATATTTGTATTCTGCTGAAATAAACCACCCACACTTGTGAGTGGCCCCAACAGCATCCCTACTGTTGGTTTAAATCGGTTCTCAAACTCGGTGTTTTAACATATATTTGTATTCTGCTGAAATAAACCACCTACACTTGTGAGTGGCCCCAACAGCATCCCTACTGTTGGTTTAAATCAGTCTTCAAGCTCGGTGATTTAAAATACTTTTGTATTCTGCTGAAATAAACCACCCACACTTGTGAGTGGCCCCAACAGCATCCCTACTGTTGGTTTAAATCGGTTCTCAAACTCGGTGTTTTAAAATACTTTTGTATTCTGCTGAAATAAACCACCTACACTTGTGAGTGGCCCCAACAGCATCCCTACTGTTGGTTTAAATCGGTTCTCAAACTCGGTGTTTTAACATATATTTGTATTCTGCTGAAATAAACCACCCACACTTGTGAGTGGCCCCAACAGCATCCCTACTGTTGGTTTAAATCGGTTCTCAAACTCGGTGTTTTAACATATATTTGTATTCTGCTGAAATAAACCACCCACACTTGTGAGTGGCCCCAACAACATCATTACTGTTGGTTTAAATCGGTGCCAAAATTTGAATAGCTTTAATGTGCATCTCTGTACAGAGAATAAATCGGGAACATAGTTAAATATCATATTCGCTGCCGACGTCAGTTGAATTCAGCACACCGTTTACCAAAACGGATCCGGCTGCAAACCCAACCATTTTATCCAACATCCCAGTGATTTCTCGTGGAAGTGCAGAGGTGTTCTCGGCTTCCCACAAAGCGAGTATCACGTCAACATATTCCTACCCATTCCCTATTTGACCTGCATTCGGGCGAGGCCGGCGCCGGTATTGCCTTAGTTTAGGATCACCAGTTTTTACACATTGAGGATGCATGCTAGTCCCAAGCATCATTTTTTGGTTCTTTGTGTAATAACAGCTGATCTGGCAATAACGGAGTAGCAACCTCGGGCGGTCAATCATGCTCATGCTCATGCTGTAAAAGCATTTCTTCAAATTCACTACTGAGCTTAACGCTTAGCAACCGAAATTTTGCATCAAAACTGCTGTACAACCTCTGTTTGCTCAAAATAGGAGAATGTATTCAACATCCACTGCCTAAAAACATTTGAATGAAAATGTTTATTCAACCTGTCTCATTTGTATTTTTAAAAAATAAACATTATTCAACAATTGGTATACCATTGTAAAACTTCAACTCTACTCTTTAACAGTGTTTGCCTATGTCGTGTGTCACCAACTGGTTTACGTGCATTTTGTTCCTGAATGATAATAGATAAATCATTCACTCATGTGAGACTTGTCTACTCCCATAAGCTACGAATGATGGCACAAAAGGGGACAAAAAGGATTTTTTTCGCTAGTCTTCAGCAGTGCTGTAAATAGTCATTTCGACAAAATGCTCTAAATTTGCCAACAACTCGTTCCAGAAGCTGATTTTCACAATAGCACGTATGCAAAAAATGTGCTGCTCGATTAGTTTCATAAATTTGATTCACAATGTATTGTTCTAACTGTTAAACCTTAGACGTGAGAGTGCAATATCTGAATATTCAAATGACATTTATCAATGAATATCGTTTGAATATAACACTAAATATAACACTTTCTATATACCAGTTAGGGCAATGCACTGTTAGACAAAGTTGAAGAATTTGTCAAGATCTTCAATTTTGTCATACACCATATTCATGACCTCTGCTGTTGAACATAGCTATGGTAAATTTATCCAATTGCACGAAATGACATTTTACAGCACTGGTCTTCAGTGACAAATACGTGGTCAAAGTAAATTCTGCTGCTGAACGATCTCGATAAGGATCATTTGTGTTCTTCTGTATTCCGTTTTCGTTATTTATCGGATAAGTTAGTCTTCATGAAGCTGTTCTGTCAATACGGTTGCGTATACTAATTAGTTCATATTCAGCTGATGTAAAATAACGCGAACACATTGGTTCAGCAGCTGCTGCTTTTGGTGAACGGAAAAAATATATATTTCAACCGAAATCTGATAGTGTTTTGCTCTAAATCTGATAGTCCGCCTGAACCACCAGGACCGTGATGATCGTTTTGAAGATCAGTATGAAAAATCAGTATTTTTTTTTATTTGTTTATTTATTTTCGAGATTTGCAGCCTCGAGATGGATCATCTTCCATCATAGTCACTTAACTGTTGTGTTTCCAACAGAAAAAAACACCTTTAAATGGCCGACAGGGAAGATTTTTACCCACCGAACTAAAAGGGAAATATCCAACCGATTTGGAATATTTTAGCAGTTTTGGATTCAGGAACTTAACCGCTTTCTCAAAATTATTTAATATGATTAAAGGATTTGCTCCATCTCCAGGATAATCGGATGTCTGGAACCATGTTCCAGATTGGGATAATTATAAAAGATTTAAATGGAAAATCAGCAATAATGATACTAAAAGTCATGCAAAGAATACATAGGAATGCGTCTGATTGCCATATGACTTGATCCTGGAATGATTACTCCGGAGCAGGTTCCCGGGGCAGTGGGTCATGAATGGCCATAAAATGATTGAATTGAACCCTAGGAATATGGGAGTCAAAATTCTTGGAATCGTTCCAGAGGAAACAGTCTTATCGTTATCGGTACATCCGATAACTTAGCCTCCAGTACAGAGTAAAAAAACACGAGAAACACGGTTTTCTTTTATTGAATCTTTGAACTCCCATTGTCGTGTATACAATGTGAACATTTCAGCGGGTAGTTTGGGTGTGTGATGCGAATGGTGCGAGCTGCAAATCGCAACTTGCAACCTACCAGTAAGTGATTCAAAGAATTCCAGATGTTACAAAGTATCTTGGAATTGAAGCCTTTGACAGTTCTGCATCCATCTGCCATCAGCTGGCTATCGTTGAAGTCATTTGTCAAAAGGAATTTGGAACGGTTTTCAGAGCTCGTTCCAAATCGTTTCCTCGATCCAATTCAACTGCGAAAACTATCAAAGCACACAGCACATTCTCTGTCATCTTAGTGATCCGATGAGGCAGCCATTTCTTAACTTCTTGAGCCAAATATTGCCCCTTATCAACAAAAGGAATCGCATCTTTTACTCAGAAGCTCCATAATACCCGAACATGCACAATCAGTTAGAGCTATTGGCTCTCCTTGCAAATATGTGTGAGGATGATTACCTAAGACATATGACGGATTTCAGAGCTTCTGATTTCGAGAAACACCTTCGTAAGAAGTGGGAATTATATAACATTGTAGCAGCAGGAGAAATGCTTACATCCGGAACTCCCTATGAAACCAGGAAGGAGGCTTTCTATTCGATATGCCGAGCTGATTGAACCGATCATGAAGCGCTTTGCTCTGAATGACCCAGTTCTGACTATTACCATCGAACGTTGATCCCAAGAAGCTACACACATTGAAGGAGTTCAACACGATTATTAAAACAACACAATCTGAATAAAATCAAAATCCGGAACCGCCTGAATACGGACACCATGAACGTCATCCTACGATCCAAGTGTTACATGAAAGGGAAAGTAGGATTTGATCAGCTAACATTAACAGCTCAACTAAAATCTCAATTCATCAAAGGTATGTACACACATCATAACAATAATGGATTGTTAATTCCATTCCGATTTTGTTCACCTATCTTTGCACTTTTAAGGCCAGTATCGACCTAAAAAGTAAATAGGTTACGGAATTTTGTTCAATATTACTAAGCGGAATTTCGACAATTGATCTGCATGGAACGAAATGTCACCTTCACTTACGAAATAATCGAGCGGATTATTTTTCCGAAAGTAAACGTGACAGCTCCAAATAGTTTGCGTGGAAACCTTACAAATTCCAATTTTATTTTTCGTTCTTTTCAGGTGGATACTGCTGCAGAAGTTTCTTTTCGATTTCTTACTTTTCCGTTTCAGTAAACGGAATTTAATATGGGTTTGGGATAGAAAACGAAATTTCTTCCGAACACTATGCCGACCTTTAGTAATCAAAACAAACACGTTATGATTAATTATCATGTCTATGCTGGGGGGCGACCCCGTCGTATTGGTTAACATCCATACCTCTCACGCCTAAGTCACGAGTTCGAATCTCACCCCCGGAGAAGTTACGAAAATGCCCAAAAAGTGGTGTTTGACTGACTACGACGGGAGATGAACCAGCCCGAGTCTGAAAATCTCGATAATCATGACAAAAAAAATGTCTATGCTGGCCTCTCAGAAGGGCCTAAGTGTAATGATCGATTTCTCCCGAGAACATGAATCCCTCGTATACTGATTCGTTATCATGTAAAAAGAAGATTCATTTTGCTGTAGTGTGATGTAGGGAAACCGATAGTTGCACTTGCTCTGTTGAAAAGATCGTTTTGTATCGGATGAATAAAATAAATGTATTTTGATTAATAGAGTAAGGAACGGGGTTTAAGCAGTTTATTCAGCACCTGCACAGGTAAGAAGAAACATTGAATTTTCTGCGTTATCTAATGCACATTAATTATTTTTTCTGTGTGTGACATTTGATGAAGTTGTATGTAATCTATAACTAAAACTGCCAATATTTAGACGTTAATTCTTCTGCTTACTTCTGATCATAGCTATGGAATAAAGTTCCCAATTGCAGGGACTTATTAAAAGCATGCGGACTGCTTTCCGATCATGAAAATATTTTCTTCAGCTCCGCAATCTGTACATAAAGTAACAATATTGCCTTGGATGACTCACAATTGATACGTTGCGGATGCGTTTGCGTGAATTTGAAAGATTTCCTATAGGTTTTCTGTCAAATTTATCCAAACGGAACGCAAACGTATCTATTATGGGTAAACCTTATGAGTGCAATTCCGTGCATGTGTGTGAAGGCGAAATTAAATATTCACGATTTGCTGCAAATGTCAATTTCCTCAACCCGCTCCTTCGTTTTAGCTATCCGCTTT